>SJYX01006401.1:53560-64122 GCA_006410675.1 Oreotragus oreotragus
CCCCATATCATCTCTCTGGGTCGTCCTTATTTTCTACATAATGAATGATGCACCATAGGTACTATTGGACACAGCCTTAAAGACACTCTACTTGATTTGGTGATAAATCCAGGCACCTGACATACGTCTGCTCCCACTTTTAATTGGCACTCACAGAAACAATTTACCAAATATTCCAAAGCACTCAAATGTGAATGAACCACTAACACCTGATAAAGTGAAAGTGAGTGTTAGTCGCTCAGTCGCCTCTGATTCTGTGCGACCCCATGGATTGTAGCCTGCCAGGCTCCTTTGTCCATGGGATTCTCCAGGCAAGAATACTGGAGTGGGTTACCATGCCCTTCTCCAGGGGATCTTTCCAACCCTGGGACTGAACCCAGGTCTCCCGCATTGGCAGGGAGGGTCTACCACTAGCACCACCTGGGAAGCCCCACTTGACAAGTGTCCACTAATTCTGATAAAAGCACCATGATCATTTTTAATTCTACCAACAATTTGTGCCATTTTCTGATGGCACAAATAAGAATAGATGAATTAAAGTAAAAACTTTTCCCTCAGAACACAATATTTACATTTCATGTCATAAAATATAATGAAAAATGGGCATTTTGCCCAAAGATGCACCAGATTTGCCGAAGATTTACCAGAAAAGTCTGCTGCATTCAAAATCAGATTCATTTGACCAAAGAAAAAAGAGAAGAAGAAAAATGATTTACATACCGTTTTCCAAAAGAAATAAAGTAAAAGAACCAAAACAGCTATTGTGCCTCTTGTATTCAATCATATATAATATTAGATGATTTAATTTTCACTATTTCATAATGACAAAAATAAAATGAAATGATGATAATGTGACAGGATTTGGGAGCTAGTGAGAGTGGGAGAGAGAAGGAGGTAATTGCTTTTTTTGGTCATTATCTGGCTTCTGGAGGTTATCTTTGCCAATACAGTCACAGGGAACCCTTTTCATTGACTGTAACAAATTGTGAACTATCTAACCAAGGCTGTGCCCTACTTATCATCAAATCCCACGAACCAAGAAATAAACCAAGAGCCATAAACAGAGGAGGAATTCTGTAAAGATTCCTTCCTGGTCTGTGTAAGGGAAGACTCAGAGGCCCACTGAGTCTGTTAGACCTCACGGCCTTTTCCTGGGACCCGTCGCTCCAAAGACCACCAAGACACGGATTTGATGCAAACAGCAAGAGGATTTATTAAGCCGGCGCGCCGGGGTTCAGTCACCTCCGAGGAGGAACGAACCCCGAACAGTGGTTACAGAGCAGTATTTAAGCATAAGAGTTACAAACAGGTGCAGGTAGGGTGGGGAGTGCCCGATTGGTGGGCAGGTTTTGACCTTTACATGGATAGGTTTGTATGCTTATCAGGTTGAAAGGGCTGATTGGACCACATTATCACATTTCAACGGTTAGCTAATTCTCGGAAAAACACTCTCCTGGAAAGTCCCTGAGGGAAAAGCAAACAGCCTCTCCAGGGGGTCCCTGAGGGGGTCGGCCTGGAGGCCTGAGATAAGAGTTTGCTGCCTGAGTGAGCCTAAGGGCCTCATTCCATGAGATAAGGGCCTATTGCTTATAGTTAGCAAAATTTTAACTTTCCTTCTCAAGTCATTTATAATATTAATTTTAGACCACCAGTTATGAGAATGCTTTGTCTTCTTCTTTCTTTGAATTTCTAGTCCCTCACACAATTCCTGAATACAGAAGGAGGGAGTGAGCAAATGAGAACCTGAGGGAGCAAGAGCCAGCTTAGTCACCCAACTGCTGCTGCTGCTGCTGCTGCTAAGTCGCTTCAGTCATGTCCAACTCTGTGCGACCCCATAGACGGCAGCCCACCAGGCTCCCCCGTCCCTGGGATTCTCCAGGCAAGAACACTGGAGTGGGTTGCCATTTCCTTCTCCAATGCATAAAAGTGAAAAGTGAAACTGCTCAGTTGTGTCCGACTCTTAGCAACCCCATGGACTGCAGCCTACCAGCCTCCTCCGTCCATGGGATTCTCCAGGCAAGAGTACACTTTTTTTTACAACTTTTTTGAGTTTTACTTTACATCACAAGATTCAGCCATTTCAAGTGTACAATTCAATGATTTTTAGAAAATTTACTGAGTGGGGCAGCCACCACAATAAATCACTTTTAGAATATTTTCACAGCCTTATTAAGATCCCTGATGTTTATTTGCATTAATTCCATGCTCACTCCCAGGAAACCAGTACCTTACTTTCTCTTTTCTATAGACATTTATCTTTTCTAGGCACTGTATATAGATGAAATCATATGCTAATATCCTATCACTTTCTAAATATATAAAGTCATTTAACTTTGCTATGCCTTGTTTACTTCACAATAATCATTCCTAACTTCACAGAACTATTACAAGGAATAAATGGAATAATCCATTATGTAAAATGCTTAGAACTCTGGCTGGTGCATGTCAAGGACACAATACACTAACTGTAAAGTAGTTAATACCCAACTATAGTTTGCTTGTAACTCTACTAGTTTCTGTATCAGCAGAGAGCCTCAAATTCAACATGTCCAAAGATGAATTCTGTACCTCTCCCTTTAAAACTGTTTTCCTTCTAATTTCCATCATACAGAGGACATCCTGAGTATCCAACAAGTTATCA
Organism: Oreotragus oreotragus; assembly: GCA_006410675.1. Taxonomy (NCBI): domain Eukaryota; kingdom Metazoa; phylum Chordata; class Mammalia; order Artiodactyla; family Bovidae; genus Oreotragus; species Oreotragus oreotragus. The sequence continues at coordinate 56,202 of SJYX01006401.1, forward strand.
GAAACTTTCACAAATTGTTACACTCTTTCTTGCCCATTCTCACATCCAGTCAGCAAATTCTAGAGTCCTCCTTACCCCTAGAATTTGCCTTTCTCTTCAATCCCTTAGCTTCAGTTAAAACTCTCATTCTTTTTTCCTATCTGTCCTCTCTACCTTCAACAGGGTTCTCCTCCAATCTATTTCACTTCTGTTAGAGGACTCTCTCTTAAAATCCAAATCTGATCATTTCTTTCTCCTTCAAGGGCCACCTTCATTTCGCTCCTTACCTTGGTACCCAGGCCTCATGACGAACTGATTTCTGCCTACATCTGTATTTCAGGTCCTGGCCAGTCTCCTAAATACGCCCTTGGTACCTGTCGTTCTAAACACCCTGCTGTTTTTTCAGTGCAGCCAGTCTTGGCACTTCAGGCAAGCCAGCCAGTTCATAGCACCGCTAAGATGGCCATCTGCCTTTCCTAAAGCTCAGCTCAAGTAGCACTTCGTTTATCAAATTCCAGGCATGAGTTACCACCAAGCATCAGTGGGAGGCAACTTCTCTGTCCAGAGCTGAATGAGGTCATAGTCAAAAAGAAGCTCTCGCAGTGCCAGGAACTTGATGAAGCGGCTCTTCTTGAGCCCAAGAGCGACATCACTTAAGCTCGGTGGAGGGTGGAGGCGGGAAAGCATGGAGGAGGGAGAGGGTGTAGAGATACGAAGCATAAGCAGAGAGAGGAAACAGGAACTGGAAAGAGAGAGAGGATATGAAAGAATCGGAAGGGAGGAGGGAAAATTGGAAGATAATAAAGGTAAAAGCTGTTCACTGAGGACAAAGGATATCAGAGGAGAAAGAGGAAGAAGGGGTCAGGCCCACATCTCTGAGGGGAAGCTTTTCTTTTAGGTATGAGACTTTCATAACAATGGAAACCCTTTCTTTTCCTCCTACCTGTGATGATAATCATTCTGCTTTTCTTGCTATTTTTCTGATTCTGAAACATCACCACTCACAGTGATTCTAGCTCTAAAGTGGAAGGAAAATTTACACACTTCCATCTGTTGCAGACAACATTTCATTTCCTTTCTAAAGCATTCTCCACATTTACTGTCAATCAACCAAGAGTTACTTTTCAGGTTCTCCATCTGTTTTCATTTTTTTTTCTTTTCTTTCATCAGAATCCATGGAAAACTAGACTTATTTCAATACGCCATAAATATCAAGGATATTTGGGTGAAAGATTCAAAAGTTAAAAGAGGTATTAAAAGATTATCCAAATCAGCAGTTTCCAGTATTTTCTCCACAGACCCCTGTAAGTACATCCACCTGCATTCGACACAAAGCCTACTATCCAACAGCTTCAATGTCTAACTCTGTCTTTTCACAATGTATTTTCCAACTAATTATTAATCAAAAGTCAAGGCTAACAGTCAGATTCTCGGACTAATATAAGCTACCCAGTGCTAAGATCCTTGAATTTATAAAATTATTAATCAAACCCCAAGACAGAAACAAAATGTCAACAGTTTGTTAGCCTATATAATCCTATATTGGTTCACTACAGCCTGGGGGTTTTAATGGAAGTTGATGGTGGATTCTGATAATGAATCAGATGGACAAAGGGTTCCGTGATACAGAAAAATCTGATTTGAAAGCAAAATTCACTCAAATGAGACTCTATGCTCTGCATTAACAAGGTGGGGTATAACAAAGTAAGTATGCCTTTGAGTAAATTGTGCAATCTCACAGTTACTGTGAAAAAAAACAAGATTCAATTTAGATCTCCAGAACTCTCATGTATACCAATGGTTTCATACAGGGAATCAGGCAGTTGAGCTCCGACATGTGAGTTCAAATCTGATTCATCATTTAATGGCCAATGACCTCAGGCAAGTTACTTAACTTCACAGAGCCTGTTTCGATGTTCATAATAACTACCTTATTGGGTTGAAAGGATTAACTGCAATGAAATATGTCAAGAACTTACTATGATATTTTGCATATAATTTAACAACTTAAAAGGTATAATAATCTACTTCATGCCTACATATTTTTATGGGGTTTCTCAAATACTGTCAATATTCCATATAGCTGTATCATTCTCTAAAACTTCATCATTGCCAGTATGATGCCATTTTTCACACAACCCTCAAAATCAGAGCCTACTTTCCTCTCAAAAGAATGGATGGCACCAGAAGACCTGAAGCTAGGAGCTGCAGTACCAGCCTCAACCCTAGTTTTCATCTTCAGACTATTGATAAGTCCACCTTTGAACTCCACATTAAGCCACATTACCCACTCTTGCCCTCATTATCTGCTAGGCCAAGAATCATCATTGCAGGCGGATTTTTTTTTTTTTCATCTACCATTATCCATGCTGAGAATACATGCAAAACTCTGCAGTCACAGTTTTGAGGTTTCCATCCTTCTAACAATCTGATATTTCCACATGATTTACCATTTGCATGCCATTCCACTAACAGAGTACCTAATGGACTAGACAGAAAATTAAAGTGTAAGAAGCTGAATTGGATTTCATGCTCATAACAACCCTATAAGAGCAGGAATTACTGTCCTCTCCATAAAAGAGCAAACCCAGGTTTAGACAAGTCACTGACTTGTCCACTGTCACACTGCCAGAGAGGAAAAAATTGAAGAATAAACTCCAGGATTTCTGTTAGTCAATGATCCATCATAGTTGATTTTTATTCTATTAACAAGAAATAATTAGCCCATTTTCTCAAGTTCTTATTTCCCTGGAGAATTAACATACACAACTTCTAAATATTTCCCTTTGTAATGCATTATTCAGGTATCATGTTCATAATGATCATGATTCATTCAAATCTTGATTTAAGAACACAATAGGTAGGCTGGAAATGACTTGAGATGGAAATATTGGGCTGCCCAGAAGAAAAAGAAGCATCCTCGCAAAAGCAAGAATCCAAGATTTTTTTTTTTTTCATCTACCATTATCCATGCTGAGAATACATGCAAAACTCTGCAGTCACAGTTTTGAGGTTTCCATCCTTCTAACAATCTGATATTTCCACATGATTTACCATTTGCATGCCATTCCACTAACAGAGTACCTAATGGACTAGACAGAAAATTAAAGTGTAAGAAGCTGAATTGGATTTCATGCTCATAACAACCCTATAAGAGCAGGAATTACTGTCCTCTCCATAAAAGAGCAAACCCAGGTTTAGACAAGTCACTGACTTGTCCACTGTCACACTGCCAGAGAGGAAAAAATTGAAGAATAAACTCCAGGATTTCTGTTAGTCAATGATCCATCATAGTTGATTTTTATTCTATTAACAAGAAATAATTAGCCCATTTTCTCAAGTTCTTATTTCCCTGGAGAATTAACATACACAACTTCTAAATATTTCCCTTTGTAATGCATTATTCAGGTATCATGTTCATAATGATCATGATTCATTCAAATCTTGATTTAAGAACACAATAGGTAGGCTGGAAATGACTTGAGATGGAAATATTGGGCTGCCCAGAAGAAAAAGAAGCATCCTCGCAAAAGCAAGAATCCAAGCCAAAAAAAAAAAAAAAAAAAACCAAGCTTTAACAGCTGGAACAAAAGAGGAGCAACTAAAAGGGAGACTATAACGTATTGAATACTTTGAACTTCATGGGAGAGAACAGGGCGCCCACGTTGTAAGTCACGCACCCCTTGATGATAGCTCAAAGTGATCAATGTGATTAGAACAGAGCCAATAAGATGTTAGGTTCAGACGTGAACCCCTGCCAGAGGGGAACTATGTCTCAATTGATCACACAGCATCAAGCCAAACCCTTAAATCTGAAATGTGAATTGGGAGGGTAACTTCAATATAAACACTGATTTTATAGATATGATTTCAATAGTACACGTTTTCCTATTACTTCCATAAAGTATTTCGCCGATATCAAAATACCTCCCAGCCTTACATAATGTAAGTACTGCTTGGACACGTTCACAAATCACCAGATCTTTGGCTTAGAGCAACATTAGCAATTCACCACTTGCATATTGAAAAAACTACAGAATTACAATAGGCCTAGAACTGTTGCCAACAAATTTACTGCCTCTGTGTTATTTGTAAATTGATTGTTTCTCCTCTAGCTTATGGCAAGTAGACAATTGCTAAAAACTTATATATATTACATATCTACTCATAAAATTGAACATTAGACTTGAACTTTCCCCAAACTCATACCATTATGATACCCTTTAAACAATATTACAATATGTGTTTGATTCAATCAGTTTCTTCCAGCTTAATTTTAAAAACTGATTTCACTAGCTCCAGATTAAAGCCTTTCTATCTAAATGTCTCCTTTCACAGAAGCTGTTTACTACCTGGCATATCCATTAAGTATTTTTAATAGGCCCTTATTGAAAATCAAATGAATGGGTTTTTTGGTGGTGTTTTTAAGCAGAACTGGTAGCTTCTGGCTAAAATGTATTCCATGCATTTATCAGGCCTCTCAAGTTCATTTCACATGTAAACATAATTAGTCTTCAAATTAACTACTGAAAATAATATCAAAAGCAGCACTTTCCACTCAGGAAGGATTAGTCTATTATTTTAAATCTGCAAACCAAACTGAGAAACAAATTTTGAAAAGCCAGGTACAATCACTTTGTAAAACTTACACTTCTCGCCTGGCAAGTTAACAAGACTCCCAGAAAGGGCAAGAATCAGATACAATCCTGCAGGAGGCAGTCCTGGTTTTGACATCTATTTTTCTACCTGAGGAAAACCACATCCAAACCACAGCCATTGAACATGTGAGACTCTAAAAGAGGGCCGACGAAGGCAATCCAGTTCAAAGTAGAAACATACTGTGTTTTTCCTTGCCAATAAGGAAAAAAAAAGTGCATTACTGAACCCATTTTATGGAGGATGCCTCCAGGGAAGCCCAGAGAACAAAAAAGCATCAAGAGGAGGCTGTCAACAACCAAGTAGTGATGCAGAGTCACTTTGCAGGTGTCAAAACCTCGATCACAGAAAATCAGGACCAGTGGGCGACCCCATGAGAAAATAGACACCAGAAGAATACCAAACAGCTGCTTAGGGCTGAGCTCAAACCAGGCCTGAACCCAGGAGGAGGTCAAGCAAAACACTTGGAGACCTCGGGTTGAAGTACAGCCTTTGAAACAATGTAACAAAGCAGCAGACAGCTGGGCAACAACTGCTGGGAGACCCCAGCCTGCAGCTCCAGAGGCAGGGGGGCCAGGCTCACAAACAGCTCCAGCTAGCAACCCCTAGGCAGCTGCTCTCAGATGAAGCAGAGGGCACTTCCCGCAGGCCCAAAGGGATAGCCAGACCGCATGGCAGGGGATGGAGCACCAGCTCACAAAGACTCACTGTTGCCCTCAAAAGCCCCTGCTCACAAACACACTGGGGATCCAGAGACAAGTTAGGACAAAACCCATACAGGACGGCCACCCAGTCTCTGACTGCTATTCTAGCCAGACCCGCTCTGGGTTTGCCAAGTTCTACCAGAAAATCACCTGCGAGGGCTCACTGTCATACTGGTCCCAGGGGAAAAGAAGTCAGTTGCATTTTACATCTGTAAGTCTGACCCCTGAGCTTTCACTCCTAACCAAGTACATCTCAAACCTGTGTTTCCCATCAAATGTCAGGGGGCCCCTGAGAGGGCACAGATGTGCTCTTGGGGACCAGAAAGATCCTCAGGGCAAGAGTTTATCTCAGACTTTACAACCCCAAGGTCCCTGTTGGAACTACTCAACTCTGCCATTGTAGATAACAGCCAGAGACAGCAGGCCCACAGATAGATGTGGCTATTAAAAAAAAAAAAAAAAAATATATATATATATATATATATATATATAGGCTATAGGGTAGATTTGGCCAACAGGCTATATATATAGTGTCCACTCCAACATTTGGATGATAATCCACGGTACACACACACACAGATCCTATTGAAAGTTCTACCTCATATATCTGACCACCTTATAATGCACATGACTTCTGAGACTGCATTTATGATCGAACTGGGACCAAAGAGTACTACTCAAATGACCACAGGCATTAATAGACTGGAAGCGGACACCCTGGGCTGCATGGACATCTGCGGTCCGCCCCCTTCCCAGAATCACTGTCCCTTCTAACAGATGCCCTCTTTCCCACACGTGGCATGGGCTAAGCAAACCTGTCTCCTCTTCACTCCAACACCTGGCTAGAGGGGCCTTCACCCATGAGCTTGTCATCTAAGTCAGGAAAATGAGGGTTGCCCCCCGCCTCGCCGGGAGCACTTCTGGGAGGGCCTGGGACGAGGCCTGAGGTTGCCACTGGCCACAGGGACCACCACGATGCCCAGACCGAGAGGCGGGGCGAGAAATGAAACCCCCAGGGCCTCCTCAGGGCTCTAAGTTCAGACAAGCAAGAGGCTCTGTATTTCCTCAAGTGGGTTTGGGACACTTAAAATCGTATTACCAAAATGTATAACATGCTGGCAAAAATAAAGGGCCGATGACAAGGTCTCAGCAGCAGTTCAGAGCCGTAGTACAGGCAGGCTTGACTGCGCGGCCCTCAGCACGTCCACGCTGTGACAGCTGTTCTTGCTCACTGAGGGCCCTCCGCAGATCCCCCCGCAGATCCTGCCGCAGATCCCCCCGCAGATCACCCCACAGATCTCCCCGCAGATCACCCCGCAGATCTCCCCGCAGATCCCCCCGCAGATCCCTCCGCCCGTTCCACCGCAAACCGAGCTCGTGTCTCTTCCTTATTTACCCACTTAGTCAAACACAAAAACCCTCCACATTCGTCAATTTTTCTTCATCTTTTCCTAACATACTCAATTTTTTTTTTAACCTCTGTTTCTACCTTACTTTTAGGCCTCATCACTCCCAGGAACAAAAATCCCCCAATATAATCCTATTACAGACATCTTTCTGGTCGCTCTGCTTTAGCTTTCACCCTGTTTCAGACAGTTCTCCAAATGTTATCAGGGATCACAAGACCGTCAATGAGCTGGCTTTTGCCTCCCTTGCCAATTCACCTTTTTTTCCCCTCCCGCTCCCTACCTTCTGCTCTAGCTTTATGCCCTGCTATTCGGACACCATAACTTTCTCTTCCTGCATATCTTTTCCCTCCCTCCTCCCTCCTCCCCCCTATTTATTAAGTTACTCCTTATTCTTCAGGAATCAGTTCTCACAAGAGCTCCTCATCTACTCCCTCCTAGCCTGGGTCAAGTGCCCCTCTTAGGTACTTACCCACAAGCATAAGCATGGCTTCCTGTTAGAGAAACTGTCTATTTACCTGGTCTCCCCTCTGGATTCTAAATCCTTGAGATTATGGACTACGTCTTCTTCAGAGTCCATGCCACCATATTAAACTCGGTTCCTGACACAGTTAAGCACTTAGAAATGCCTGCTTAAAAAAAGCAGGAATGACATGAACTGAAAGCATCCCACACTGATGCTTTCTTGAGAGAAAGAACACTTCTATATAAGAATGACTTAACACTTTTAAATCAAAGGGCAATGTCTATTTGAGTAGATTTCCTGAATTTAAAATAAACCACATTCAAATCTTTCTCACAATCTTTGAATAGAATTATCATTTTTTATACTATAATTTGCACAAGTCAGGCTACTTAAATGGTAAACATACCTATACGTTTTCTTTCTTTCCATCACTTCTAGTCACAAGAGTTGTTTGCAGCCTCTGAGATAAGTGACCAGAAAACACAAAACAATTTACAATGTTATGAGTAAATACCTTTACATCTTTTGATACAGGTATAAGGAAATTATCTCCTTATTGGTTCTGTTGCTTGCTTACTTTCTATTCATCTCTTTTTTCTAAAACCAATGCAGATAGAAGTCAGCAGCAACTGATGTGATTTTCTTGGGAAAACATGCTTAAAATACAAATAATCTCCTTTAAGTGAAGGTAAAGTGATAATATTTCACAA
>SJYX01006401.1:64885-95598 GCA_006410675.1 Oreotragus oreotragus
GCTGCTGCTGCTGCTAAGTCACTTCAGTCGTGTCCGACTCTGTGTGACCCCATAGACGGCAGCCCACCAGGCTCCCCCATCCCTGGGATTCTCCAGGCAAGAATACTGGAGTGGGTTGCCATTTCCTTCTCCAATGCATGAAAGAGAAAAGTGAAAGTGAAGTCGCTCAGTCTGTCCGACTGTTAGCGACCCCATGGACTGCAGCCCACCAGGCTACTCCGTCCACTGGATTTTCCAGGCAAGAGTACTGGGGTGGGGTGCCATTCAGCATGCAATCAAAATCTGTCATAGAATTTAAGATACCAAAGAACCACTTTCCAACAAATGGAGCTGAATTCAGAGGATTCCATTCTAACAACCTGTCTTGATTTAACCTCAAGAAGCTGACAATCATTCGCTGCCCTGGTTCCAATCTACAGAGGTACTCAATCAAAATGACCCATCTTCCATTGCAGTGCCTCTGTCTCCCATCCTGATTTCACCATAATGATCCCTCTAAATCATAAGAGGAAAGCATTGTATCATAAACAAGAAAGGGGCAGAATCCTCTTCAAGTCAACTCCTCCCAATTTCACCAAAATTCATTTATAGGGATATCAAACCTAAGCTTCTCCTTCTTGGTAGATAACCCCCCTTCCCATCCAATCCCTCACCCTGGAGAAATCCAGCTGTTGGACTTTTCCTTAGTCTTAGAAATCAACTGCTGAGGCATGTTTAATAAGGTCCTGAATTACTGGTTTCTTGTACTCATTTAAATTACTCCCAGAGAGTTGAGAGCCATCGTGCAGAAACCATTTGTTGTTTCCCTTTAATAAATTAAAACAGTATGACAAAAATGGTTTTAACCCGTCAGTAACAGAATCTGGTTTATTAAAATACTGGGTGAATTTTCACCTGAATATTCTAAAAATGTTCCAAGGAACAGATGTGCATTAGAGAAAACTAGGCTGCTATCCAACAAGAACGAAAAGTGCTCTCCTTTTTAAGAGTTTGCCACTTGCTGTTAGAATTTAGTTATCAATAGGAACAGAGTAAACATTCCAACTAAGAAGCAGGTAACCCATAAGAAAGAAAATGATGATTATGGCTGAGGTAAAAACATCTTCGGTTCATATGGTTTGTGGTATTAGTGCCTCATTTTCCACTGTATGCATAGCAAAAATGCACAATGTTTTACTGAAAACATTATAAATGGCCCCCCAATGGCCAATTTCAGATATATTTTTTAGACAAGTGGACCCAAATCCCAAACCCTAAAATTGTGGCCTGCTTTAAGCTGGAAGGAACCTTGGAAAATCATTAGAGCCACACCTAGACTTTAAAGAGGAAATCGTCTAATCAATTCCATAAACTTTCAACATCCTAAGCTTACTTGTACTTTGAGGAGGCAAGTATTTCTTGTTTGGAGGGGAGGAGGGCAGGAAGCAGGGAAGGAAGCCAGAAATGTTAGTGTTGAGTGGTAAGTAAACATGTGAAAGATCTGTTGAATCAAAAGGGAGATCAATATTCTTAAAGGCAGAACTACTGTAAATAAATTAATATGAGTCATAGGTCCTGATCAAAGCGCAAGTCAGTGAGAGAGTAACAAGTTTCCCAGAAAAGGCTTCAAAGAACAGAGCTTTTATACCCGGTAGACTCACTGTAAAATGAAAGATATATAAAAAGTAGTCCTGGGGTGTCCCCTGAGAGGGATGGGGTGTGGAGGGAGGCGAGAGGGGGGTTCAGGATGGGGGAACACCTGTACACCCATGGCTGATTCGTGTCAATGTATGGCAAAAATCACCACAATACTGTAAAGTAATTAGCCTCCAATTAAAATACATTAATTTTTTAAAAAGTATTCCTGGAATCTGCGCTCTCAATTCAACATAACATTTTGCAACATAATTCAAAATAACTCCATATTTTCATGAAGATTTTTTCTCATTAATATTAATAAGGAATATCTTAATATTAAGATATGTCCTTAAATAATGATTTTCCTGAAAAATCTAAGATATGGATCAGAGAGCAGAATAACTCTTACAAGATGCTAAGAAATCATAATTTTCCATGGCTCCTACACACAGTATCTGTCATCTAATCTAAAGAAGTTACTTTGCCGTGAGGATGTCAGGGAGACATCTGAGTTCTGGTTTTAGTATATAGTTTTTTTAAATTGATTGCTAATGAATTTTTTTAATAATTTAATTCCATTGGAGTATAGTTTATTTATAAGGTTATATTAGTTTCAGTTATACAACAAAGTGAATCAGTTCTACATGTAATTGAGTATATACCACAAACATTTTACTGGCAAAATCTGGTGTGTATACATATATGCATATGTGTGTGTATAATGGTTAAATTTCAAAATCATTTGTCCAAGCCTATAACCCAAAGTGAAAACTGAATTTTAAAATTAGTAATTACCTAATATAGCTCACTGAACCCTCTCAGTGACACTAATTCTATCTGAAATACCAAGTAAAAAATTATCAGAAATAAGTTTAAATTTTGAATATTGGCTTTAAAGAAAAACCCCTAAATATTCTATAATATTTTTAGATGTTAATAAATTATCTTAAAGTATCAGCTATAGAATTAATGAATATTTTCTTGATTAAGAGAAATACTTGTTAAGATCCTAGCACTGCACTTTATGCTGCTGCTAAGTCGCTTCATTCGTGTCCAACTCTGTGTGACCCCATAGACGGCAGCCCACCAGGCTCCCCTGTCCCTGGGATTCTCCAGGCAAGAACACTGGAGTGGGTTGCCATTTCCTACTGCATTTTATAAAACTTACTAAATTCTCCCAACAACACTATAAAGTAGGTATTACTATCCTCATTTTATAGAAGAGGGAACAGAGGCTAGAAAAATTTTAGTAACAATCAAAATTACATATTAGCAAGTAATAGTCCTGGGATTAGACCCCTAGGCTATCTGATTTCAGAATTCTTGTGGTCTCTCTTAATTTCTGCCACTGTGTTGCTTGGAAAGTTCTAAAAGAAAAAAATATATAATTAGTTACAAAATTGTATCACCAGGCTTAGATATTAGATGTCACCCTCCAGTACATGTGCTAAGCATACTTATTGGAAATTCTCAATACACCACTGATGAACAGAAACACTTCAATGCAGGAAAAACGTCGGCTTATCTGACATATGTCTTTCCTAACCACTGGGCTGCCAGTACTGCTCTCACTCTGAACATACTCCCCAAAGATAAAAGGTTTTATTGAAGAGAGAGGCCATGAGTACCCAGTAACAATACGCCCTAGAAGCAGAACCAGAGTACCAAACATTATTCACACCTGAGGCACTATAATTGGTCCTTTTACCTTGCAGAAGGAAAAAAAGTACTCAGATTGGACAGAATATCTATCCAAAATAAGCACAGAGACCAGCAACATAGGGAAAGCAACAGAAAAGGAATCATTGCTATTGAGCTGCAAAACTGTGTCTGACTCTGCAACCCCATGGACTACACTATGCCAGGCTTCCCTGTCCTTCACCATCTCCCAGAGTTTGCTCAAACTCATGTCCATGGCATCGAAGATGCCATCCAACCATCTCATCCTCTGTTGCCACCTTCTCCCACCTTCAATCTTTCCCAGCATTAGAGTCTTTGCCAATGAGTTGGCTCTTCACGTCAGGTGCCCAAACTATTGGAGAAAAAGTATGCTGCTGCTGCTGCTAAGTCACTTCAGTCGTGTCCAACTCTGTGCGACCCCACAGACGGCAGCCGACCAGGCTCTCCTGTCCCTGGGATTCTCCAGGCAAGAACACTGGAGTGGGTTGCCATTTCCTTCTCCAAAGCATGAAAGTGACAAGTGAAAGTGAAGGCGCTCAGTTGTGTCTGACCCTCAGCAACCCCATGGACTGCAGCCTACCAGGCTCCTCCGTCCATGGGATTTTCCAGGCAAGAGTACTGGAATGGGGTGCCATTGCCTTCTCCAGAGAAAAGGTATAGATGAGAACAAAACCTGCTTCCACGGTGAGGCCAGGGACAACTGATCAAAGGGTGAACAGAGATTAGACGCAGAGATGGGGTGTGGCAGGGTGGGGGATCAGAAGCTGGGACAGCAGAAGTTCAACCACCGACTCCAAATGAAAAAGTGAGCAAGGACATGATGGAGAACACAGCTCTGTTTCCAGGTGAGAAGAGAGTGAGCTGCCAACCACTCAGGGACAACCGAGTCATTCACCCTCTGGTCCAAGACCCTCTACCTCTAACTGTATCTTCCTGCATCTCTTTAAGTACACAGAAAACATTCATTGGACTATTTCATTTGATCTTCACTCTGTGGTCGGCAGTTGTTATCATTATTTGCACTTCCTGATCAATTAGAAGAGCAAGTTTTAGAGGCTCAGCACCTCAAGTACTAGTTAATAAAGTGTTAATTCCGAGACTAAAATGCTACTCTCTTCTGTTGGCCTACTGTTCTTTCAGCACTGTAGACAAGAGTACAGTATTTCAAAAAGAAAGAAATAATGATAATTCATTTTAGAATAAATTCTTTAAAATGATTTCTACTAAGTAGGCATGTAAACCTTCAGATATATAAGGAGTTCACCTATTCAGAAAAACTCCAAAGGTTAAGATATAGTGTACCAGGTGTAAAAAAAAAAAAAATCATAGGGGTCCAAACATTTCTAACACATTTAAAAAGGTAGATATACCTTTATCCAGGAGTATCACCCAGCACCTGAATATCATTAATAAATCTTTCTCTTTCCTACTTTCAGCTGCCTAAATGTCTACATTTTGCTGCCTGCCTGACATAAAGAGTCTTCATGCCATGTAAGCCAAGTTTCCTTACAAGGGATTGCTCAATACAAGTACCACTCATCAAGGCACTGACTACAGTCTCGTTTAGACCTCAGTTTCTGGACAACATCACTGATGCAATGAACAGGAACTTGGGCAACCTCCGGGAGATGGTGAGGGACAGGGAGGCCTGGCATGCTGCAGTCCGTGGGGTCGCAAAGAGCCAGACACGCCTGGGAGACTGAACAACACCAACAGATCTGTTCAAGTCATCAGCCTAAGGCAACTGCCTATCAGTTTGTCAAAATCAGAACCCAACATCTGTCTCCACAGTAATGTTACAAAGAAGATGACATTTTAATACAAGACAGTGACAGATATTTCAATAGAGAGCATCTAGGTTTTAGCAGGCTCTCCACATTTTCAAAGTATATACAATATCTCAATGCTTATGATCAATTTAAAGATGCCATGATTAAGCAAATATGAGAACAAAACAAAGAGATTAAATAAAAAGGCAAAACTCATATGCTTTTGAGATATAAAAGATTATGCTAAATCTTTTTTAATCCAGGAATTTAGGCAGTCTTTTCCAAATGTCTGTAAAACACATAAAGCTAACATGTACTTTACATGAATCAGGAGCACTGATCACAGCTAAGAATGACAGAAATGAAGACTCTTAGACGGGAGCCAGGCAGAATCTGCATTTTAACAAGCCCAGGTGATAAGCCGGTAGACTGAAGTTTGGAAAGCAATGAACTAGAAATATATACATATACACATACATAGATGGAAAGAGATCCAACAAGAAGCCCAGCTTGAAAATGTGCTTTTAGGAGAGGTATAAAGACCTTCATGTGGTTCAAAGAAACTGAGAATTTAAAAAGCATTTTAGAAGAATTTTTAAAAGATAATCATCCATTTCAAAGGATGAAGGTGGGGTGTGGAGGAGGAGGTAGTTACGAGAGAGGATCGGGTCTAAGCCCGCTTGCCTGCCACAGGCATCCTCAACATCATATTAGGTCTGAACTTAAAAGCACCTGCACAGACCTAAAGAACAGAAACACTGGGGGAGGAGGGAGGAAGGGTGAATTAGGAGATTGGGATTGACATACATAGGTCACCATGTGTAAAACAGACAGCTAGTGAGAGGCTGCTGTATAGCTTAGGGAGCTCAGCTCAGTGCTCTATGATGACCGAGAAGGGTGGATGGGAGCAAGAAGGTCCACAAGGGAGGGGGTATATGGATCCCCGGCTGCCGTCTATGGGGTCCCACAGAGTCGGACGTGACTGGTGCGACTTAGCAGCAGCAGCGGCAGCAGCTGATGCACTTCACTGTNATGATGACCGAGAAGGGTGGATAGGAGCAAGAAGGTCCACAAGGGAGGGAGTATATGGATCCCCGGCTGCCGTCTATGGGGTCCCACAGAGTCGGACGTGACTGGTGCGACTTAGCAGCAGCAGCGGCAGCAGCTGATGCACTTCACTGTACAGCAGAAACTAACAAAATATTGTAAAGCAACTATATCCCAATTGTTTCTTTAGGTAGCTACTAGTCTCTCATAGAAATGGTTTACTTTATGTTGATGACATATTCATCAGTAACAGTGAAATTTCATTTTCTGTTCAACATGGAATACTATTAGCAAAAAATACTATTGTTTTTAAAAGAAAAATGCAAAGACTTTTAAAAATATAGAGGTAGAGGAGGCAACCTAAAAGACATCATTTCAATGGGATATTTTAAACAGACGATACCTATGGCAAACTACAACTGGCAATTTCAGGCTGGACACTAGAGTCTTTATAACAGATTTCTTCTCCAATCTCAAATTCATTTTCTTTGGTTAAGTCAGTACAAATGACATATTCATCAGTAACAGTGAAATTTCATTTTCTGTTCAACATGGAATACTATTAGCAAAAAATACTATTGTTTTTAAAAGAAAAATGCAAAGACTTTTAAAAATATAGAGGTAGAGGAGGCAACCTAAAAGACATCATTTCAATGGGATATTTTAAACAGACGATACCTATGGCAAACTACAACTGGCAATTTCAGGCTGGACACTAGAGTCTTTATAACAGATTTCTTCTCCAATCTCAAATTCATTTTCTTTGGTTAAGTCAGTACATATACCTATAAGAGTGGGTTCAAGTGTAAAACCTTATTTCTTTAATATAAATTCAATGATACAACAGCACCGTTTTTTTTCCCTTCAACAGAATAACAAGAATAACCTTCCTATTTTAAATGAGGTTTACCAAATGAATTCAGGTATACTAGTTTTTCACATCAGCTATAAGTAATTACCTCCCTCTAAAGGGCCTATTTCTGCAAATAAAAATGTCTTTTTGCCTGATTAAACTTCTTCATCACCGGAGAACTTTTCCTCTGCAAATTTGTAGTTGGGAAATTTGTCATTAGAAGCTTGCTTTGTCAAAATGAGCTCTTTTCAGTTGCTTTGGGAAAGCAGTCCTGCAGTTAATTACTTGGAGGAGGAGAGAAACACCCTATTCTAAAAGAAGTACACTTGACAAAATATTTGGACCCAAGTATTCTACCTTAAGACATCTTTTACAATCCAAGGCAGGAGGCTGAGTATTATAACACCTTTAAAAACCTGAAGATAGGAGGGCTGAGATGGACAAAAGATAGTGTAGAAAACAATGAGAAAGGTCTCCAAGGGGAACAGCACAGAGGTCAGCTTTAGCCCCCTTTCCCAAATGGCTCTATAATGACAAGTGCCCTCTCCAAACTGTGAAAAGCAGTCAAGCCTAAGGTGCAATCTCTACAGTCACCACCCACGGCACCCCTGTGGAGGCCACAATTTGCAGGAATGTCACTTCAACATGCACTGATATTGTAAAGAGTCAGACTACTGACTTTTAATCCAAAAGATATCCCAAAGAGAAAAGAAAGCATGGTAGATATGAGACAAGTCGGAAATTAACAAAGACAAGGTGTTTACTTACCCCCAAGTGTTTTCACTTATCTGCCTCGCTCAAAAACTACTTTTATGATCTTGGATTTATAATAAATACTGATTAACAATATGCATTATAATAATATTCTGAATATAGGCATATAACCCAGCTGAGAAAGCAAAGCAAAAACAAAAAACAAGGCTATGGCCTGCATCTTTTCAGTCCCTTTATACNACTGCAGCCCACCAGGCTACTCCGTCCACTGGATTTTCCAGGCAAGAGTACTGGGGTGGGGTGCCATTCAGCATGCAATCAAAATCTGTCATAGAATTTAAGATACCAAAGAACCACTTTCCAACAAATGGAGCTGAATTCAGAGGATTCCATTCTAACAACCTGTCTTGATTTAACCTCAAGAAGCTGACAATCATTCGCTGCCCTGGTTCCAATCTACAGAGGTACTCAATCAAAATGACCCATCTTCCATTGCAGTGCCTCTGTCTCCCATCCTGATTTCACCATAATGATCCCTCTAAATCATAAGAGGAAAGCATTGTATCATAAACAAGAAAGGGGCAGAATCCTCTTCAAGTCAACTCCTCCCAATTTCACCAAAATTCATTTATAGGGATATCAAACCTAAGCTTCTCCTTCTTGGTAGATAACCCCCCTTCCCATCCAATCCCTCACCCTGGAGAAATCCAGCTGTTGGACTTTTCCTTAGTCTTAGAAATCAACTGCTGAGGCATGTTTAATAAGGTCCTGAATTACTGGTTTCTTGCACTCATTTAAATTACTCCCAGAGAGTTGAGAGCCATCGTGCAGAAACCATTTGTTGTTTCCCTTTAATAAATTAAAACAGTATGACAAAAATGGTTTTAACCCGTCAGTAACAGAATCTGGTTTATTAAAATACTGGGTGAATTTTCACCTGAATATTCTAAAAATGTTCCAAGGAACAGATGTGCATTAGAGAAAACTAGGCTGCTATCCAACAAGAACGAAAAGTGCTCTCCTTTTTAAGAGTTTGCCACTTGCTGTTAGAATTTAGTTATCAATAGGAACAGAGTAAACATTCCAACTAAGAAGCAGGTAACCCATAAGAAAGAAAATGATGATTATGGCTGAGGTAAAAACATCTTCGGTTCATATGGTTTGTGGTATTAGTGCCTCATTTTCCACTGTATGCATAGCAAAAATGCACAATGTTTTACTGAAAACATTATAAATGGCCCCCCAATGGCCAATTTCAGATATATTTTTTAGACAAGTGGACCCAAATCCCAAACCCTAAAATTGTGGCCTGCTTTAAGCTGGAAGGAACCTTGGAAAATCATTAGAGCCACACCTAGACTTTAAAGAGGAAATCGTCTAATCAATTCCATAAACTTTCAACATCCTAAGCTTACTTGTACTTTGAGGAGGCAAGTATTTCTTGTTTGGAGGGGAGGAGGGCAGGAAGCAGGGAAGGAAGCCAGAAATGTTAGTGTCAAGTGGTAAGTAAACATGTGAAAGATCTGTTGAATCAAAAGGGAGATCAATATTCTTAAAGGCAGAACTACTGTAAATAAATTAATATGAGTCATAGGTCCTGATCAAAGCGCAAGTCAGTGAGAGAGTAACAAGTTTCCCAGAAAAGGCTTCAAAGAACAGAGCTTTTATACCCGGTAGACTCACTGTAAAATGAAAGATATATAAAAAGTAGTCCTGGGGTGTCCCCTGAGAGGGATGGGGTGTGGAGGGAGGCGAGAGGGGGGTTCAGGATGGGGGAACACCTGTACACCCATGGCTGATTCGTGTCAATGTATGGCAAAAATCACCACAATACTGTAAAGTAATTAGCCTCCAATTAAAATACATTAATTTTTTAAAAAGTATTCCTGGAATCTGCGCTCTCAATTCAACATAACATTTTGCAACATAATTCAAAATAACTCCATATTTTCATGAATATTTTTTCTCATTAATATTAATAAGGAATATCTTAATATTAAGATATGTCCTTAAATAATGATTTTCCTGAAAAATCTAAGATATGGATCAGAGAGCAGAATAACTCTTACAAGATGCTAAGAAATCATAATTTTCCATGGCTCCTACACACAGTATCTGTCATCTAATCTAAAGAAGTTACTTTGCCGTGAGGATGTCAGGGAGACATCTGAGTTCTGGTTTTAGTATATAGTTTTTTAAAACTGATTGCTAATGAATTTTTTTAATAATTTAATTCCATTGGAGTATAGTTTATTTATAAGGTTATATTAGTTTCAGTTATACAACAAAGTGAATCAGTTCTACATGTAATTGAGTATATACCACAAACATTTTACTGGCAAAATCTGGTGTGTATACATATATGCATATGTGTGTGTATAATGGTTAAATTTCAAAATCATTTGTCCAAGCCTATAACCCAAAGTGAAAACTGAATTTTAAAATTAGTAATTACCTAATATAGCTCACTGAACCCTCTCAGTGACACTAATTCTATCTGAAATACCAAGTAAAAAATTATCAGAAATAAGTTTAAATTTTGAATATTGGCTTTAAAGAAAAACCCCTAAATATTCTATAATATTTTTAGATGTTAATAAATTATCTTAAAGTATCAGCTATAGAATTAATGAATATTTTCTTGATTAAGAGAAATACTTGTTAAGATCCTAGCACTGCACTTTATGCTGCTGCTAAGTCGCTTCATTCGTGTCCAACTCTGTGTGACCCCATAGACGGCAGCCCACCAGGCTCCCCTGTCCCTGGGATTCTCCAGGCAAGAACACTGGAGTGGGTTGCCATTTCCTACTGCATTTTATAAAACTTACTAAATTCTCCCAACAACACTATAAAGTAGGTATTACTATCCTCATTTTATAGAAGAGGGAACAGAGGCTAGAAAAATTTTAGTAACAATCAAAATTACATATTAGCAAGTAATAGTCCTGGGATTAGACCCCTAGGCTATCTGATTTCAGAATTCTTGTGGTCTCTCTTAATTTCTGCCACTGTGTTGCTTGGAAAGTTCTAAAAGAAAAAAATATATAATTAGTTACAAAATTGTATCACCAGGCTTAGATATTAGATGTCACCCTCCAGTACATGTGCTAAGCATACTTATTGGAAATTCTCAATACACCACTGATTAACAGAAACACTTCAATGCAGGAAAAACGTCGGCTTATCTGACATATGTCTTTCCTAACCACTGGGCTGCCAGTACTGCTCTCACTCTGAACATACTCCCCAAAGATAAAAGGTTTTATTGAAGAGAGAGGCCATGAGTACCCAGTAACAATACGCCCTAGAAGCAGAACCAGAGTACCAAACATTATTCACACCTGAGGCACTATAATTGGTCCTTTTACCTTGCAGAAGGAAAAAAAGTACTCAGATTGGACAGAATATCTATCCAAAATAAGCACAGAGACCAGCAACATAGGGAAAGCAACAGAAAAGGAATCATCGCTATTGAGCTGCAAAACTGTGTCTGACTCTGCAACCCCATGGACTACACTATGCCAGGCTTCCCTGTCCTTCACCATCTCCCAGAGTTTGCTCAAACTCATGTCCATGGCATCGAAGATGCCATCCAACCATCTCATCCTCTGTTGCCACCTTCTCCCACCTTCAATCTTTCCCAGCATTAGAGTCTTTGCCAATGAGTTGGCTCTTCACGTCAGGTGCCCAAACTATTGGAGAAAAGGTATGCTGCTGCTGCTGCTAAGTCACTTCAGTCGTGTCCAACTCTGTGCGACCCCACAGACGGCAGCCGACCAGGCTCTCCTGTCCCTGGGATTCTCCAGGCAAGAACACTGGAGTGGGTTGCCATTTCCTTCTCCAAAGCATGAAAGTGACAAGTGAAAGTGAAGGCGCTCAGTTGTGTCTGACCCTCAGCAACCCCATGGACTGCAGCCTACCAGGCTCCTCCGTCCATGGGATTTTCCAGGCAAGAGTACTGGAATGGGGTGCCATTGCCTTCTCCAGAGAAAAGGTATAGATGAGAACAAAACCTGCTTCCACGGTGAGGCCAGGGACAACTGATCAAAGGGTGAACAGAGATTAGACGCAGAGATGGGGTGTGGCAGGGTGGGGGATCAGAAGCTGGGACAGCAGAAGTTCAACCACCGACTCCAAATGAAAAAGTGAGCAAGGACATGATGGAGAACACAGCTCTGTTTCCAGGTGAGAAGAGAGTGAGCTGCCAACCACTCAGGGACAACCGAGTCATTCACCCTCTGGTCCAAGACCCTCTACCTCTAACTGTATCTTCCTGCATCTCTTTAAGTACACAGAAAACATTCATTGGACTATTTCATTTGATCTTCACTCTGTGGTCGGCAGTTGTTATCATTATTTGCACTTCCTGATCAATTAGAAGAGCAAGTTTTAGAGGCTCAGCACCTCAAGTACTAGTTAATAAAGTGTTAATTCCGAGACTAAAATGCTACTCTCTTCTGTTGGCCTACTGTTCTTTCAGCACTGTAGACAAGAGTACAGTATTTCAAAAAGAAAGAAATAATGATAATTCATTTTAGAATAAATTCTTTAAAATGATTTCTACTAAGTAGGCATGTAAACCTTCAGATATATAAGGAGTTCACCTATTCAGAAAAACTCCAAAGGTTAAGATATAGTGTACCAGGTTAAAAAAAAAAAAATCATAGGGGTCCAAACATTTCTAACACATTTAAAAAGGTAGATATACCTTTATCCAGGAGTATCACCCAGCACCTGAATATCATTAATAAATCTTTCTCTTTCCTACTTTCAGCTGCCTAAATGTCTACATTTTGCTGCCTGCCTGACATAAAGAGTCTTCATGCCATGTAAGCCAAGTTTCCTTACAAGGGATTGCTCAATACAAGTACCACTCATCAAGGCACTGACTACAGTCTCGTTTAGACCTCAGTTTCTGGACAACATCACTGATGCAATGAACAGGAACTTGGGCAACCTCCGGGAGATGGTGAGGGACAGGGAGGCCTGGCATGCTGCAGTCCGTGGGGTCGCAAAGAGCCAGACACGCCTGGGAGACTGAACAACACCGACAGATCTGTTCAAGTCATCAGCCTAAGGCAACTGCCTATCAGTTTGTCAAAATCAGAACCCAACATCTGTCTCCACAGTAATGTTACAAAGAAGATGACATTTTAATACAAGACAGTGACAGATATTTCAATAGAGAGCATCTAGGTTTTAGCAGGCTCTCCACATTTTCAAAGTATATACAATATCTCAATGCTTATGATCAATTTAAAGATGCCATGATTAAGCAAATATGAGAACAAAACAAAGAGATTAAATAAAAAGGCAAAACTCATATGCTTTTGAGATATAAAAGATTATGCTAAATCTTTTTTAATCCAGGAATTTAGGCAGTCTTTTCCAAATGTCTGTAAAACACATAAAGCTAACATGTACTTTACATGAATCAGGAGCACTGATCACAGCTAAGAATGACAGAAATGAAGACTCTTAGACGGGAGCCAGGCAGAATCTGCATTTTAACAAGCCCAGGTGATAAGCCGGTAGACTGAAGTTTGGAAAGCAATGAACTAGAAATATATACATATACACATACATAGATGGAAAGAGATCCAACAAGAAGCCCAGCTTGAAAATGTGCTTTTAGGAGAGGTATAAAGACCTTCATGTGGTTCAAAGAAACTGAGAATTTAAAAAGCATTTTAGAAGAATTTTTAAAAGATAATCATCCATTTCAAAGGATGAAGGTGGGGTGTGGAGGAGGAGGTAGTTACGAGAGAGGATCGGGTCTAAGCCCGCTTGCCTGCCACAGGCATCCTCAACATCATATTAGGTCTGAACTTAAAAGCACCTGCACAGACCTAAAGAACAGAAACACTGGGGGAGGAGGGAGGAAGGGTGAATTAGGAGATTGGGATTGACATACATAGGTCACCATGTGTAAAACAGACAGCTAGTGAGAGGCTGCTGTATAGCTTAGGGAGCTCAGCTCAGTGCTCTATGATGACCGAGAAGGGTGGATAGGAGCAAGAAGGTCCACAAGGGAGGGAGTATATGGATCCCCGGCTGCCGTCTATGGGGTCCCACAGAGTCGGACGTGACTGGTGCGACTTAGCAGCAGCAGCGGCAGCAGCTGATGCACTTCACTGTACAGCAGAAACTAACAAAATATTGTAAAGCAACTATATCCCAATTGTTTCTTTAGGTAGCTACTAGTCTCTCATAGAAATGGTTTACTTTATGTTGATGACATATTCATCAGTAACAGTGAAATTTCATTTTCTGTTCAACATGGAATACTATTAGCAAAAAATACTATTGTTTTTAAAAGAAAAATGCAAAGACTTTTAAAAATATAGAGGTAGAGGAGGCAACCTAAAAGACATCATTTCAATGGGATATTTTAAACAGACGATACCTATGGCAAACTACAACTGGCAATTTCAGGCTGGACACTAGAGTCTTTATAACAGATTTCTTCTCCAATCTCAAATTCATTTTCTTTGGTTAAGTCAGTACATATACCTATAAGAGTGGGTTCAAGTGTAAAACCTTATTTCTTTAATATAAATTCAATGATACAACAGCACCGTTTTTTTTCCCTTCAATAGAGTAACAAGAATAATCTTCCTATTTTAAATGAGGTTTACCAAATGAATTCAGGTATACTAGTTTTTCACATCAGCTATAAGTAATTACCTCCCTCTAAAGGGCCTATTTCTGCAAATAAAAATGTCTTTTTGCCTGATTAAACTTCTTCATCACCGGAGAACTTTTCCTCTGCAAATTTGTAGTTGGGAAATTTGTCATTAGAAGCTTGCTTTGTCAAAATGAGCTCTTTTCAGTTGCTTTGGGAAAGCAGTCCTGCAGTTAATTACTTGGAGGAGGAGAGAAACACCCTATTCTAAAAGAAGTACACTTGACAAAATATTTGGACCCAAGTATTCTACCTTAAGACATCTTTTACAATCCAAGGCAGGAGGCTGAGTATTATAACACCTTTAAAAACCTGAAGATAGGAGGGCTGAGATGGACAAAAGATAGTGTAGAAAACAATGAGAAAGGTCTCCAAGGGGAACAGCACAGAGGTCAGCTTTAGCCCCCTTTCCCAAATGGCTCTATAATGACAAGTGCCCTCTCCAAACTGTGAAAAGCAGTCAAGCCTAAGGTGCAATCTCTACAGTCACCACCCACGGCACCCCTGTGGAGGCCACAATTTGCAGGAATGTCACTTCAACATGCACTGATATTGTAAAGAGTCAGACTACTGACTTTTAATCCAAAAGATATCCCAAAGAGAAAAGAAAGCATGGTAGATATGAGACAAGTCGGAAATTAACAAAGACAAGGTGTTTACTTACCCCCAAGTGTTTTCACTTATCTGCCTCGCTCAAAAACTACTTTTATGATCTTGGATTTATAATAAATACTGATTAACAATATGCATTATAATAATATTCTGAATATAGGCATATAACCCAGCTGAGAAAGCAAAGCAAAAACAAAAAACAAGGCTATGGCCTGCATCTTTTCAGTCCCTTTATACAATACTTATAAGCAACGGAAAAAAAGAACACAAAATTCCAAAAGACCCAGCTGTAAAAATTTCACTAGCCTTATTCATCTTTCTTAAAAACAAACAAAAAAAAAAACAACAAAAAACAGCATTTTGTAAAAAGCAAACTTGTGAACTGCATTTAAAATGAATACCCGAAGAATTCCAAATATGCAGGGTTCTATGGGCTGCCATTTTTCCCACTGGATTTTTAAACAATGTTGAATCATGACTGTTTGAAATACTTCGGTGCCATCATTTAACAGTGTTCTAAATGTCAAGAGCCATATTTTGCCCAAGTGGCCACTTTTCAGCAAATAATACATCCTTTGAAGTCAAAATACTCCTAAATGATGCCAAGTGAGAATTTCTAGGCTAGAACAGTCGAATTTTTCTACTTTTAAAGAAATCAATAATCCTTGGAATGACAAGTAGGAAAACAGCACTTTCATCATCAAAAGTTGTGAATTTTTCAGTTTCAAATGTCAGTAAATTCCTTTACCCCACGGCAATATTTTTACACATTGTTTCCTAGTTAAACCATAATCATAAGCCTATAGTGAACTGTTTTTTTTAAACTTGATGCTCCTGAGGAATAATCACACATGTATCATAATAAATTCCACAGAAATAAAGGGCAATCATCCAAGACAAAGGGAAAGAAATACTTTATTTGGCCTCAACACCTACCGCACAGCTGCTATTCCAAGGGCACTGATGTGTGTTTCATTTGACAAATATGTAATTTATCCAGTTTTCTTGACTAGAACTATATGCTGAGCCATGCTTCAGATCCTGCCTCACTCTGATATCACAAAATGCCCTGGCAAAGAAATCATAAAACAAAAGCTTAAACCAAATAATCAAAAGCAAATAGCATCTCCCCTGCCATGTTCTAAGGTACTTTTAAAACAAATAGGTTAGCACCGCCCTCAAGCAATGGGGTAAGTGTATACAGCCTTGGAATAAGTTAATGTATATACAATTTCACATATTTCCACAACAAAATGGAATCTAAAGGTGGAATTAGAATTTTCAATTCTAATCTCTTTTCCAAACTAATCCTTTAGACATGAGCAAGTTCAAAATCTCTCTCCATCTCATCTTTAAAATAATCATTTCTAGTTACTCAAATTAACTGTATTTGATGAAATGCCCATAAGATAAATTACTTTTAAAACATGATAAAAACTTTTAATGTAAAATCTGGAAAATAAATCATTTCAGTGTTCCTAGTTTCTTCAAATTTCGCCAGAGTAGATAGGCTTACTTAATTCTTTCCCACTTAACTATAAAGAAGAAAGGTCATGGATGAACCCAAAATGGTAATTCCAAAAAATCTCTAAAAGATTTAAACAAACAACTATACCTTTTATTCTAAGAAACCTTGAGTACCAGAGAAACTGACAAATATAATTGAAAAGTTAAATTGTCAGAAAGGAGAAGATCAACAGAAATTTGATAGTGCTGCATCTTGTTAGAATTAACTGCCTGGAAAATACAGCCCAAATAATATCTGACACAAAAGTCTTCAATCTCTAGGACTAGTCAAGGCAAAATCCAGCTAATTCAAAGAGTTCAGCTGATGCAGACCTTCAAGGAAAACAACTGACATGGGCAACAGGAAGGAGCCACGTGGCAAAAGCATTCTAAAGCTTCCATGGGTACAAATAAGGTGCCAGTGAGCACTGAATCAAGAATAAATAACAGAAGTCTTCAATCTCTATGACTAGTCAAGGCAAAATCCAGCTAATTCAAAGAGTTCAGCTGATGCAGACCTTCAAGGAAAACAACTGACATGGGCAACAGGAAGGAGCCACGTGGCAAAAGCATTCTAAAGCTTCCATGGGTACAAATAAGGTGCCAGTGAGCACTGAATCAAGAATAAATCCAGTTCAAACCATCTACCATGGATCCTCAGCACAGATGCTCGGGGAAAGAAGCCAACAGAAGCCCAGTGAAAGTTTAAAACGGTGAGTATCCATCAAAATAAATATCAGCCAATGCAACTGCAACTCTGCTAAAGGACAAGCTATCAAGCATTTTTTTATGTCTATCATCAGACTCCCAGATTCAAACAGTATACAAGAACCTGGTAAAGTACAGGCAGGAAAGGACAGGCGGATAGGGACACTTACTGACAAGGGAAAACAGCTGTTGTTTGTCCCATGCCCCATATACATGGGAAGCCCATGTCTAGTGGTGTTTATAATCAGTGAATTAATGAAGGTAGCCCTTTATTGCTCAAAAACACATACAAATCAAATCTTCAAAGAAACCATCAAGAGTTGTGCATAATTCCACCTGTAATGATTCAAAATATTATGCCTTTCTCATCCCATGAAAAGTAGACGGATGTAGCTCCTGGTGATGGACTCTCTACTCTTTTTCAGCTAGGCTCTTAATGAAGACAGCTATTCATAGAGGGAAGGTCATTACATTCAGCAACCCACTTGTCCTTTCCATCAAGGCTGCCACACTTGTCAATTTTGTGAAGCCATTTAAGGAAGGACTCCAAGTTCATATAAGATTTAGCTTCCAAGAGAGAATCAAAAACTTAAGAGATGAATATTAGTGTGTTAAAAGCATGTTGTGTGAGAACAATGAGGTTATAAGAAAGTAGGTTTGTCAGACAGATTTACCAGAGCACCTTAAGGATAAACTGTCCTTTCCTAGTATTTTGAAGGTGCCCGGTTTAAACAAAACATACCCTTCACCTCTGATAAAGAGCTGCACCATCAAGGGCATTTTAAATCGGTGCTTTTAGCATGCTAAACAGCAACAAAGAGATTAGCAAGCCAAACTGCTCTTAACTCATGTTGGAATCCAAAAGGCTGAAGCTCTTTCAGAATTATAGCAGCAGGGAATTCAGTGTTACTACAGGGGTACATTAGCTGTGAAAAACTAAGTGCAGATGACAAGATGATGTAAACTGATAATATGCAATAATACAGGCAGCTTACTCTCCCCCCACTCCGCCAATACAGTACATTTATATATGAAAGCAACTAAGAGACAGATGGCTGGCAAGAAATTTCCCTATGGCATTTGTGCGTGTCCGTTCAGTGCTTGTATTTGGGTCATTTGCTAGGATAAACCCCGTGTGACAAGCTCAACAGAGGTAAGGCAAAGCAATCCATACAGGCTTCACTTAATTTTAATATACTGTTAAGAGACGTACTTGTTCAAACAGCAAAATGACTTTTTCCACATAGACGTGATTAAACAGTCAAAACTTAGCTAGAAATAAAATGTCCTATAAAATATTTTATAAACTGTAAATTGTATCCACTGGCCTTTTTTCCAATACATTTTCAACTGGGAAAGAAATGAGAATGAAATAACACTCTTGTACACACTGGCTTCTTCCAGTAAAGACCTGAAAAGACAACCTTAGATACAAAGCAAACTTTTTTATTTACTTTGATTTTATAGTAATTCTTTCTAAACATTCATTTACTAAATACCAGACACATCTTCAGTGGTTGAATATACTACAACTTTAAGATAACAAACCCAGATTGGCCCAAGGCAAATTTATTAGAGAGAACATTTTACAGAGAAGTTAGAGGAACTGGTCATTTCACAAGAAATTCTTATACCAGGTCAAAAGCCCAAACTGATAATAACATTAAAAGATCAAGTAGAAAATACAGTTTAATATCTTTAGAAAAGGAAATATATATATTAAAAAAAAGTGTGTATACTTTAAATCTTCTGTTTCCTCATTTAAATACTGTTAATGAAACTCTTTATGACATTCAGGAAAAAAATGAGTACTTTTAAACTGAGATTTACATTTACATCTAGATGAATAACTAAACTAGGAATGTGCTATTGAGAATTTGGGGTGGTTTTGATTTCAAGAGTAGAAATTCCTGTTGTGGAGTTGCTTCACCAAGTTTTACACAATTACTACACACCAGTAACTAAGAAACCCAAAGATAATGGTAATGATCATGGTTGAGTTTAACAACTGCAGAATGAGCAATAAGGAAAATTTTTTTCAAAGCGGCCACAAGCCCATTTCCTACTTTCAGAAACTCAAAATTGTCTTTTTAAACTAATATGTTGTTTTAGTCACATTAGAATAAAAAGATGAATTTGTGGCATTAACTTATTTACTTGTTATCTACTATACAAAGCATGCCATCAATTAGAAGATATGTGCAAAATGAAACGAGAGTAGGAAACAGCAGTTTTATAGTTTTATAGTTTTACTTTTGTTGCTTTGAAGTAAACTGACTCCTCTGTTGGTGTTATCTCTATGAAAAACATAACAGGACTTTTAAAGAGGATGAAGGGAAAGTGATGCAATGTTATCCTCAACAAATATGTCAGAGAGCAGAGAATTTCGGGTCAGCAAGTTTTCCCCACTAGCCTAAAATTAAATTTCTCCAGAAAATGAAATGGTCCTTCAAGAATTCACATGCAACATGACTTAAAATTTAGCAATGACTGTATATTTATCATTCCAATTTTACTCTAACCACAGATTAAGATTCAATACAGTTATTACTAGATTGAAGGCAAGGGGAGAGGGGGAAGAAGCTGAAACCATATATGCTTTTTCATCAAATATGGTGAATTCCACTCTTCTACTGTTTGTTTCATCACATCAGAGCCATATTCTTAACTTTAGCACAGAAACACTTGTAAAATATTAAATTTTACCATAGGGAAATTGATTTTGCTAAAAGAAGGTTTCAGATTACCACTTAATTTCAACCAAGCTACATCAAACACTGAATGTAATTACATATATAGTTTATAAAGTAAACTTGATCACTATATTTAAAAGAAATGATAACTTGGAGAAGTACCACAGCAATAATGTTTAAGCTGAAGCAATAGAAAGCCCTCCTACAGTAAATGCCAGATTCGTCAGCTAAAATGCAGAGTCTTGATTTCACTAAGCAAGTCGAGCATAAAAGTCATCTCTCTCCTTGAACTGCTCTCTCACTCCCAGTACGGCTCTCTCCTTTAGAGAGCAGAGAATTTCGGGTCAGCAAGTTTTCCCCACTAGCCTAAAATTAAATTTCTCCAGAAAATGAAATGGTCCTTCAAGAATTCACATGCAACATGACTTAAAATTTAGCAATGACTGTATATTTATCATTCCAATTTTACTCTAACCACAGATTAAGATTCAATACAGTTATTACTAGATTGAAGGCAAGGGGAGAGGGGGAAGAAGCTGAAACCATATATGCTTTTTCATCAAATATGGTGAATTCCACTCTTCTACTGTTTGTTTCATCACATCAGAGCCATATTCTTAACTTTAGCACAGAAACACTTGTAAAATATTAAATTTTACCATAGGGAAATTGATTTTGCTAAAAGAAGGTTTCAGATTACCACTTAATTTCAACCAAGCTACATCAAACACTGAATGTAATTACATATATAGTTTATAAAGTAAACTTGATCACTATATTTAAAAGAAATGATAACTTGGAGAAGTACCACAGCAATAATGTTTAAGCTGAAGCAATAGAAAGCCCTCCTACAGTAAATGCCAGATTCGTCAGCTAAAATGCAGAGTCTTGATTTCACTAAGCAAGTCGAGCATAAAAGTCATCTCTCTCCTTGAACTGCTCTCTCACTCCCAGTACGGCTCTCTCCTTTGAAACCATATTTCACTAAAGTTTTTGGGAGGGCTGGGAAAGCAGGGAAGCAGCAGAAACCACAGATGTAGTTTAAACAAGTTTCACACCTGAGTCCTTGTAGTCTGAAATGGAGTGGTGGAAATAAACACATTACCATCCTCCTACAATTTCCACTTGCCACTCCCAGCTTTTTTTCCTTCTCACACCAGTGAGTTAGAGCAGTGGTCAGAAAGTCTACGTGGAAAGTCACAATCTACAGTTCACCTTGGTACTGAACTACCCGAACATGCTATGCAGCCACCGAGTAAGTTCCACGCTCCTATTAATACACACTTCATAATTTCTAGGATTCATAAAAACCAAGTGATACTTGTAAGACTTCATACTCGGAAAAATATGTAATCACACACACAGTTCTGTTACTAGGAAAACTAGAGTCAAATACACTTTTCAAATTGTAACTAACTATAATTTATATTTACAGGCCTTCAATATCATATTGGTATATATTATCTATATATCATATATTGGGTATGCATCAACTAGATGATATAGGCAAATTATCACATTAAATTCATCTATGCAGCTAGGTAAGTCAGGAATTTTGACACCCCATTCAATCTATAGCAGGTTAAAGAACTTACAATTGCCAACTATCAAAGCACAACTAATTTATCATCATACTTATACTCTATCCAAGTTACAACACTAACACTTCTGACTAAGGAGTCAAGAACACAAAATAAACTTTAAGTCTACAGAGAAAAGTACATTCAAATGTAGTTGAGTTCCAGCCTTAATCTTTATTGGATAGATTCTTCTGAGGTACTTTTGAAAGAACTGGACAGCAATAAAGAGTAACCACGCCAGTGACGCTTGATTTATCAGTGTTCTAGACTAGTTACAGTATTACAGTAAGTTACTTCCTTATATAAGCTCTTAATCATTAGCGTAAATACTTACTCTTCAGACTGTGCCCAACGGTGCCACTAACAGCCCAGATTCTCCCCTGAGCTCACTTTACTGAAAAGTCACCCAACTCTGGAAAGCAAGAGTTTTTTTCTGCCAGTACTCTAGAAATAGCAGGTGCATCGTAACACAAAGTTGGAGGGAACAGGAGCAGCTCATATCACTCTTACACACAGACCATTTGTTTCTCAGAGTTTGCAGCATAATTGCTAAAGTCCACATGCACATTGCTTGAAAGCTAAGGAAAAGTTTATTTCTACCAGTGGCTTTCTATCAATTAGTATCTGACAGACACTTATATAAAAGGCACTGAGAAGGGTCTACTGGATATTCTTGCATCTATTACCAGGGGATTTCCTAACAGATGAGGGTGTGAACCAAGATTTGGTGACTTAAGGCTTACAACCATGAACACGCTTTTAAGTGGGAGAGAGGGCACAGCAGAGGATATAGAATCTGGCTAATCACCATCTACCGAAGATTCTGCCTTCATCTTCCCTATCAACCACTTTGCTTAAATTCACTCCCTGCCTCGCCCTGACCCTGGGGATCCATTCTTTTCCCATAACCCAGAGAGGCTGCTGAAAAGCTGTCAAAGTAAATCTGTGCTCACTTTTTGGATGGTTTAATTTCAATGGAGCATGAAACACCCCAGGACGGTTAATAAGTTTAGCCAGGCATGCTGTTCTCCCTAATATATTTTAATTATGCATCTGTTTTCATTGTAACCAGAATAAGTCACCGGAAAGACACAAATTGGAATTTCCCCTAATAGAGCTTTTCATCCGTTTCTAAAACACTAACTACGTTTAAATAAATAGGTAAAGACACGAGCACAACTGTGACATTTCCCAGAAATCGATGCAGTTTCTTTGACAACACAGTTCAGGTCTCATTAGCCACCCAAACTAACCCAAATGCAGAAGACAACTTCGGTCTCTAGGGGCGTCTTCTTCCCCCAATTAGCACAAAAGAATCGCTAACGTCGAAAGTAAAACTCCCAAACAGAAATGAAGGCCCAGGCTTTTATAAAGTAATACTCCATCGATTATGTGCGGGAGGCGGGGACACAGCACTGCCCTGGCGCAAAGTAATGTACACCACGCGTCAAAAGGGAAAGTTGAAATAGTGCGATCTCTCCACTATTTGGGCAACTGTCAAATGTGTTTCAACCTCGGGAAATAAAAGTGCCCCATCAATAAAAGGAAACGTTACAGGGAAGATCTATTAGAGGGCAGGGAGCAGCTTCCTTCCAGCCCAGACGTAAAATCGCTCAATGTGCTTTTGTTGCACCAAGGAATACCTAAGAATTGTTTTTTAATGCGTTCATTAAACAGTTTCCCAAATTCCTGTGACTTCCGCTAAGAAACTCAAGCGTCTGCCAACAGTCTAGAAGCAAGGGAGAGGAACCTGCTGCAAAGTAAGAATCCAAAGTCCCTCAGCCCGCCCTGTGGCCCGCGTCCCGAATGTTTGCTTTAGGTTCGGATGTTTACGAGTCTCCTAAGCCGTCAGGTGCAGGAACAGTCCCTCCAAGAGGCACTTCCAGCCTTAAAGCGGGAGGCTTCAAAGCCACCGCGGAGTCCCCAGGCAGCCCGTCACCCCTTCCTCTTACCCCTTACCTGTCATCATAACAGAAATCCGCACTCAGGGTGTTGAGATACAAGGCGAGCCCCAGAGCGCTGCTCACCAACTCTGCAATCATCTCTCCACCGCCTTCCCTCCGGCTCGGCTCCCAGCGCGAGGGCAGCAGCGGCAACAAAAAACAGAAGCATCAATCCCCACCTTCCGCCGCTTTCTCCTCCCAGCTTCACTTTTCCCTCGCTTCCCCACCCTTCCTTCCTCCCTCGGGTCCTTCTAATCCACCGCTCTCCCCTCCTCGTCCTCGCCCGTCTCCGCAGCTCCTGCGTCCTCCCCGGGTGCGGGCTCACACCGCGCTCCCCATGCCCTGCGCCGGCGAGCAGCGAGCGGCGTTCGGGCTCCGCGTCCCCCGGCGGATGCACAAGGCTGGTCCTTCGCGCGGCTCGTAGCCGCCACCCTAACCCATGGCAGTGCGGGACGCCCCAGGTGCGGAGTGGGACTCGGAGAAGGTGGGAGAGTGTGGGGTGGGGGCAGAGGGACCGGACCGAGCCGGGCTCTGGGACCAGCTGGAGGAAGAGAGAGCGAGAGAAGGGCGGCTGGGAGGGACGAGGCAAACCGCCTCCCCTCGCCGCCTCCCGGGCGCACGGCTTCTATGCCGCTCGGGCAGACTCCGGCCGCCACAGCGGCTGCAGCTCATTCACTCTTTATTAGCTCCCCTCCCGGCCCCAGCCCCTTATCCAGTGAAGTGAGAAGCGGTGGCTGGAGCCTCCAGAAGCTCCCGCGTGGGGTTCCCGGCGCTGCCCCCCGCGCCTGCGTGGCCAACCCTCCATCCCCGGATCGCCCAGCCCCTTTCCCCACCCAGATCCACCCCCTAAGGTTCCGCCCACGTTACCCCTAGGCTAGAGGCTCCGCCCACTCCCTCCCCGGGCGGGAGGCTCCGCCTTCCCACCGCCCGCGCTCCCCCTTGCTGCGTTCACCTTCGATTTCAGTCTGGGAAGCCGCGGGGACCCAGGGGCGACGGCTGGAAAACAGCCCAAAGAGGTAGCTGGACTGCGCCCTGGGCGCGGGAGAAATGAGACCGGGAGGACGTGGTCGCTAGCTCCGCTGCTGCCTGGCGGCGCCTGGCACCAACGGGATCTCAACCCCCCCGTTGCGTGTGCCAGGCGATGCCAGGCGTAAGTCCGGTCAGCTGGAGAGACTTCTGGGGACCGAGAGAGGAAGAACAGGTTTGGCTAGTGCTGCAGACTTTGTCGCCACGAACACACACGCGACGCGTCAGACACCCCCACGGTGCAGGAGCCGAAATGGGGTGGGTAGTGGGGGTTGGCGAGTTTGAGGGGTCATATTAGGAGAGAGAGATTTCAGCTCCGAGCCGACCTTTGTCCCGAATGTCAGTGGAGAGACGGGTAGGGAGGGAAATATTCCCGCAGTTACCTTAAAAAGAAAGGACCCCAACAGAGGACAAAAAGATTAGCACGCACACAGGCGTACCCGCAGCTGCGGCGGCTTTTCGTGGTTTCAAGGGAACTGTCAGTCGGACTGGGAGAACGAACACAGCGAAGAGCCGTCTTAACGACCCAGTACAGCGCTGTCCTTAAACCTAGAAAGACTGGAAGCTAATGCCCTTTCTTTTCCGCCCGGATGCAGGACTGGATGGAAGGCATCCAACATGATGAAATATTGTGTAGAATGGTCTGTGTAGAACGACGTCTGGGTACTAAAGTTGCAAGACCGAAGAGGACCGTGGGCTCCCTGCCACACCTCTTCTCGACTTGGCCTTTCCGGCTGGATGAGCGGCTCCCTTGGACTACAAAGTACACTGCTGCAGCGCCCCCTGCTGCTTAGAAGCCGCAAAGCATAAAAAACTGACCCGGAGAGGCCGACTTCCCCTCTCCCCCGCCTCTCGAACCTAACCAGCACCTAACTAGCAAGTTCTCCAAAACGGCCTGGAGAAATTGATCACCCCCCACCACTGCCATCCCCAGGATGTCTGACAGTGGCCTGAAAATCAAGTACCGCGGTTTGGGTGTCTGCAAAACAAAGCTCCATCTTTTCCTGAGTTCACGAGGAAATCGATGTAGACATAGATGAAACCATGAATATTCATTATATTGTGCCATGCACGATGGTTCCATTTTTGTGCCCTGGGAAAAAACGTAAATGCATATAAGAGGGAATTGTATCTTTAAAAGTAGGGGCTGATCTTTACCTTTTTTTTTTTTTTTCTTCTTCTTTTTAACCTCATAACCTCTGCCCACTGTCAAAAGGTTTGACCCATCAAAGGCCCTCTCTGTCTCTCCATTGCACTTACCTGTTGATACTGGATCCTAGGACACTGGAATAAGATCAAGCTTCTGACAATAATACCTCTCTCTGGGCACATAATTATGAAGATGAAAGTAGTCAACATGTGTAAAGCACTTATTACCTAAATGAAATAGAAGTGGTAACTATTATGTATTATTATTATTACTCTCTACAGGGTTCCCTGGTGGCTCATATGGTAAAAAAAAATCTGCCTTCAGTGCAGAAGACCTGGGTTCCATCCCTGGGTCAGGAAGATTCCCTGGAGAAGGGAATGGCTACTCTCTCCAGTATTCTTGCCTGGAGAATTCCATGGGCTAGAGGAGCCTGGCAGGCTACAGCCCATAGATTTGCAAAGAGTTGGACACCACTGAGTGACTAACACTTTCATTTTCATTCTCTCCAACTTCCTCTTATCCTTCAGGCTGTCAACTACAACCCATCTGTTTACTTCCGAAACACATCTCATCACATCCACACTGCTGCAGTCCTCCTCCAGGCTACCCATGTTCCCATCGTGGACTAATGCAGAAGCTTTCCAAGTGGTCTCCTTGCTTCTACTGTAATTTCCACTACTACTCAGTTATAACTTCAGGTAATAAAGGGTTCTTTTGAAACCCTATGAACTCCCTGCTTAGGGAAGAAAAAAAAAATGTTTAGTGACTTCTTGTTATACATGGGATAAAAACCAAATCCTTACCACAACCAGCCAAGCCTCCATCTGGCCTGGTGACTCTCCCCATCTCACTGTGCTCCAGTGCCCCAGCCACACAGATATCCTGTTCCTCTGGAATTTACACTTTTCTTTCTCCCACATGGAATGCCTTCTACCCAGACCTTCTCCAGTTCCTTCTCAGCATTCAAGTCTTGGTTCAAATGTCATCACCTAGAAAGGCTTTTCCAGCCCACACTTTAGGAAGTAGCCTCTCCACCAGCGATCCCTATCCCATCTGCCTGCATTAATTTCTTCATCGTAGCTGTCAGCATCTAGAATCAACACCAGAATAGCAGCTCCAAGAAACCAGGGACCTCATCAGTCTTGTTTCCCATGTGATGCCCAGCACCTATAAATATCTGGACAATTAA
This sequence comes from Oreotragus oreotragus, assembly GCA_006410675.1. NCBI lineage: Eukaryota > Metazoa > Chordata > Mammalia > Artiodactyla > Bovidae > Oreotragus > Oreotragus oreotragus. The sequence goes on from SJYX01006401.1 coordinate 91,658, forward strand.
AAGGAACAAAAAGACAATAAATAAACAAGTAACTATGTTCAGCAGAAACTATAACAACTGAAAATACACAAACTTTAATCTTGAGAGAATAGGGCAAGCTGATTTGTTCTCAATGTTAGAGATAGTGAAAAATTAACAAAGGAGAGAGGGAGGAAGTAGGTTAAACCTTCTTAAGAATGCATCGACTCTGCAGGAAAGTGGGAGAGGTAGGAAGTCACAGACAGCCCTGTTCGATAATTAAGAGGACTCAGAGGAATGAAAGTCTAAGAGCTTTGGGTTCAGCCTGCTAAAAGCTTGTAAGCATTTCCCAGAGCTGTCTCCATTTTCAAGACTCCAACTGTTTTAAAGGAACATTTACTATACTCTTCCCTTGCCCCCTCCTTTTCTCCTCCCCCCTTCTCCAACTCCTCCGAATTAGAAGCACAGGGCACTGTGAGACATGCCACAGAGTGCCACATCTTGCCATCCCTGATGAATGAAAGGCTGGAAATCCAGCCGTGTGTGAAAATTCCAGCTGCTTTTAACACATTTTCCTTCTATAATTTAACGTGGGTCTCAGTATTCTTCCAGTGCATTAAGCCTTGGTCTCTTTCACCGCTTTCCAGGGGCTCAGAAGCAACCGATGCCTGCATTTTCAACCTTCCTTAAACAACTTTGGGGAGAAATCAGATTAAAGATGTAAAGATGTCATCACTCTCCTTGGAGATCATTTCAAACCTGAGGACATTCCTTTTTAATTTATTAAGGTGTACTTACCCATTGTGAGATTGCTGCCTGAGTTCTGAAATATATATATATATATATACATATATTCTATTTAAAGTTACTATTGCTCTTCACAGATGAAGGAAATTCGCTGGCTGCCTTGAGTTTTCTACCTTAGATACCAGACTGGCCAAAAAGTGCTAAGCCCTTATTTTCCCCAAGTAGTTTCCACACATCTGCTACCTCACCACTTCCTCAATGAATTATATTTTATAGTTGCCCCGACCTACCCTGTATTTGTTCTGTATTCCCAGTCCTTTGTTGTATAATTCATACCTCTGCAGTGCCAGTTCCTTGGGGAAAAGATTTCCTTATTTGCCTAAGACAGTTTTAGTTTATTGTGCAATACCATCTTCCCTTTGGGTGTTGCATAAATATTAACTAAAAATCCACATCTGGTCTTGGTCTTCATTTCTATTTGTCCTAATACAACTTCTCTTTGAACAATTCATTTGGAAAGTGTGCCAAGGGTGAAATGTGGCACATAAATTCTCCCACTGCCTAGGATGCCTTTTAAAGCACCCACAGATTTGGTTATTTATGAACAGAAGATTTGCACCTCATCCTTGCTCTCTCAATTCTAAAATTGTACCAGGCCAAAGTAATTACAATCTCCCATATGTTTTGTGAAAAGGTATCCAAGAATCTCCTGCTAAAATCTTAACAGATTGACTAGGAAGCAGAAAGGCACTAGCCCAGCAGGTGAAACTCCCTGTTAAGAGAGGTCAGAACAGGGCTTTCTGCTAAGGGACTCCTAAGCGCTGGGCTTTACTCAGGAAATAACCCTGCGGGAGAAAAACAGCAGAGCGTGGATGAAATGTGGGTCAGGGAGCTGAAAGAGGCACCCAGGCTGTTTGGGTAACTAATGACAGTTAATGCTACACGTTACCTTTCCACGTTTCCAAGCATACCTTAAAATGCTACCCTGTAGATGCTACAAATGTAACCACACTTTATCCCCATGCTTGCCATCCATTAGGAATGTAATTAGGAAGAAGCAGCAGTGGGCAGAGATCCTGTCCCCCTCTGTCCCCAAGGGCAGTTAAGGACCAGCTGCTACTAAAAGAATGATCACTTTAAGAATCTCCCAGTCTCCCTGCTTCCAGTTCAGAGATGTGGAGGTGGAGGAGGAGTGTAGAAATAACATGCTAATAACCAGATAGAGATAATTGCGGAGATGTTGAGGCTAATGATAGAATTCAAAAACTCAATCAAAAAAACCAAGGACGGCCTCCTTCATAGAATCTCTCTGAAAGCTATTACAGGCACTGGTATAAGCAGTGATCAAAAATATTCTAACAGCTTGAAAATGGCACAGAATTTTGGGTAACAGAGTTTTGATAAGACTCAGATTCTATATAATAAAAGAAAAAAAGTAGAAAGAAGATTAGTTTTGATGTGGACCTCAGATAAATTAACCAGTTATTCATGAATATTGCCTTGATGCTTAGTCCAACCTGAATGGACTCTTTAGAGCCAGCATCATCCAGTAAAACTTTGTAAAGAGGTGGTTTAATACCTATGCGCCTCAATGTGGCAGAGAAGGCAATGGCATCCCACTCCAGTACTCTTGCCTGGAAACTCTCATGAATGGAGGAGCCTGGTAGGCTGCAGTCCATGGGGTCGCTGAGTCGGACACGACTGAGCGACTTCACTTTCACTTTTCATTTTCATGCATTGGAGAAGGAAATGGCAACCCACTCCAGTGTTCTTGCCTGGAGAATCCCAGGGATGGCGGAGCCTGGTGGGCTGCCGTCTGTGGGGTCGCACAGAGTTGGACCCGACTAAAGCAACTTAGCAGCAGCAGCAGCCTCAATGTAGTAGCCATCAGCTACGTGTGGCTACTGAGCATATAAAGTATGGCTACTGTGACTAAGGCATTAAACTTTAAGTTTTATTTAATTTTAATTAATTCAAATGTACACAGCAATATTGTCTAGTGGCTGCTACGCTGGACAACACAATGATTTCCCTTAAAAACTAGTTGCCTACTCCTCCCAGTGGTCAAAGCTTTATTCAGCCTGACTCCTCTTGCTCTAATATCCTCTACAGTCAAATGTGACCCGCTTTTATGAAACAGCTGCCGGCCCTGAACACTTTCTCGGTATTAGGCATTTTGTGGAGCACAGTCTATGTTGTGATCTCATTTAATCCTCTCAAGAGCCCTGGGAGATAGGTACCTTTACCACCATGTTTTACAGATAAGGAAATAAAGGTTGAGAAACTGTCCATAGTCTGACAGCCTCTAAGTGATGAATATGACATTTGAAACATACGTCTTTTAACTCCAAAATCTATGTGTAACTCAGTGTAGTCTCCCATTCAAAGGGCCATATCTTCATTAGGATCTATTTCAGGAAAGGGAATTCCTGGCTATAGCCAAGGTGTTTTGATTAAATTCATATTTTTCCTCCTCTACTATCCCTCAGAAGATTCAGGATAAAACACTGTGGAAGTCTTTCTTTGTCTATCATTTTTGCTTGATTTTTCCCAAATCTGATATAGACACCTGCAAAGATCACACTCTAACATGTGATAGAAACTCCCCCATAAAACATACATGCATACCATATATTTTTAAGAATAAATGTATTCAAGCATGCATAGACTTTTTCCTAACATAATCAATACCATCTATGAGGAATAATTAAGATAAGCATAACCCAAAATTCAACACAATAATGAAAGTATTAATGAAAATCAAAATTTGGAAAACCAACTAAAATATTTATCAAGTGACTTAATATTATTAATGTATTATATTATTATATAATTACTATATAATATAATGTTATGTTATTTTAATATAATTAATTTCATTAATATTATATTATTGTATAATATTCTATGAAATCACTCGGTCATGTCTGACTCTTTGCAACCCCATGCACTATAGCCTACCAGGCTCCTCCATCCATGGGATTTTCCAGGCAAGAGTACTGCAGTGGGTTGCCATTTCCTTCTCCAATAATATTATATATCATATATAATTAATGTTATATAATAATATTAAGCCACTTGTATAAGTACTCTTGCCTGGAAAATCCAATGGACAGAGGAGCCTGGTGGGCTGCAGTCCATGGGGTCGCTAACAGTCGGACAGACTGAGAGACATCACTTTCACTTTTCTCTTCCATGCATTTGAGAAGGAAATGGCCGGCCACTCCAGTGTTCTT
>SJYX01006401.1:95721-138635 GCA_006410675.1 Oreotragus oreotragus
CTTTCATGCATTGGAGAAGGAAATGGCAACCCACTCCAGTATTCTTGCCTGGAGAATCCCAGGAATGGGGGAGCCTGGTGGGCTGCCATCTATGAGGTCACACAGAGTCGGACACAACTGAAGTGACTTAGCAGCAGCATAAATGCTTTAGTTGGTTTTCCAAATGTTAAAGACACTTTATTATGTTAAAGACACCACTATATATTTGCACTTCATAAAGCCTGTTAAATCCACTTATTATTCCTATTAAAATGATTAGATTCCTATTAAATAAATGACAAAAATCAATTCATTTAAAACTTTTGCAATAAATTTAATTAAATTTTATAACTTATTTAATAATTACAAGTGAATTATACATTTATCGCCTTACATATAGTCTTCCACTATCCTGTACTTTTCTTTCCAATACTCTTTATTCTTTTATCTTTTTTCTTGTTCTTTTCATTCTGTTCTTTCATTTTTACATGTTTTGCTCCAACAAAAGGATTGAAATCTCAATGCACAAAACAACAAAGATCTTCACCCTCACATGTGTGAAGATCTTGCCTTGTGATATACAAACTAATCAGAAAAGAGGTCGTCTTCAATGGTAGATGTGAAGCTAAGGCATTTATTTTCTTGGCAATCAGTTCCAGAGAGTCAGTCCTTGGATTGAAATCGACAAATGATGTCAACATTAAATTCATCAGTTCCAAGCTGAACACCAATGGGAACCTGGATCAGGAGCCTCTCATTCCTCTGTACCTCCTCCCTGAGTTAATCACATGCCAGTGCTGGACTAGAAGGTTGTGATCCATTACCTTTGATAATTTTGGCCAAGTGTCTCCCCTGATTTATACTGCAAAGTGACACAGGAAGCTACTGAATCTGCTTCCTCTCAGGAGAGATGGGTTTTCATTTTCTAGAATTTTACGTAAATGGAAGCTCAATGGAAATAACACTATGCACTTTTTCAGGGGTGAGAGTTGCCTTCTTTCACTTTGAAATTCTTCTATGTTTTGTGCATATTACTTTGAAATTACTTTGAAATTCTTCTATGTTTTGTGCGTAGTAATAGTTCATTTCTTTCCGTCTCTTTCTCTGAGTAATATTCTATTTGTATGGCTATATTACCATGTGTTTTTCCATTGATCTGTTGATGAACAGAATTTGAATTGTTTCCAGTTTACAAACAAAGCTGCAGTCAACACTTATGAGAAGGCTCTATTTGAACATAAACTTTCATATATCTTGTTTAAATGCTTAGGAGTGGGATGGCTGAGTCATTTGGTAGTGTTTAATATTTTAAGAAACTGCCAGACTTATTCCAAGGTAGTTATAACACTTAACATTCCCATAAGCGGCTTATGAGAGTTCCAGCTATTCCACATCCTTGCCACACTTGAGGATCAGTCTTAATTTTAGACACCTAACTAAGTGTATAGTAGTATCTCATTATACTTTTGATTTCCATTCCTGTAATACTAATGATGTTGAACATGTTTTCATAGGCTTATTTTCAACCCATGCATCTTTGGTGCTATTTCCCCCTCTTCCCCGCATCTCCCTTCTCCCCTGACTCCTCTTCCTCCCTCTCTTTTTATTTTCCTTCTTCTACATTGTTGTTAGCTGCTTGAGCAACACCAGTGTATTAGCTCACGGTTTTGTAGTCCTAAGTCCAGCATGGCTCAACTGCATTCTCCGTTCAAGATCTCATATGATGGGAATTTAGGGGTTTTAGATGCTTCCCTGGTGGCTCAACGGTAAAGAATCCTCTTGCCAATGCAAAAGATGGAGATTCGATCCCCTGGAGAAGGAAATGGCAACCCACTGCAGTATTCTCACCTGGAAAATCCCATGGACAGAGGGGCCTGGTGGGCTACAGTCCATGTGGTCACAGACTTGGACACCACTCAGCAGCTAAACAACAAAGGGGTTTAGAGAGCTGGGCTCTCACCTGGAGGCTCTAGAGGAGAATACAGCTTCCAGACTCATTCAGTTGTTGGCAGAATTCAGTTCTTTGCAGTTGTAGAACTGAGGCTTCCATTTCTTTGCCTCTTCAGTTTTGTTTGTTTTTGCTGTACCACGTGGCATGTGGTATCTTAGTTCCCCAAGCAGGGATCAAATCGATGCACCCTGCAGTGGAGGTGTGGATACCTAACCACTGGACCACCAGGAAATTCCCTGCCTCTTAGCTTCTGGAGGCTGTCCCTTTCCTTCTCACAAGGACCCCTTTGTTTGCAAACCATCAGCTATGTTTGAAGGCTTCCCTGGTGGCTCAGCAGCAAACAATCTGCCTGCAATGCAGGGGAGATGGGTTGGATTCCTGGATCAGGATGATCCCCTGGAGAAGAAGATGGCAACCCACTCCAGTATCCTTGCCTGGGAAATCCCATGGACAGAGAAACCAGGTGAGCTACAGCAACAAACATTCTGGGTTTTGGGTTTGGCTTGTTTTTTTGTTTGTTTGTTTGTTTGCCCTTTAAAACAATTGCATTGCTGTTTTCTTATTGGATTTTGAGAGTTCTTTATTTAAAACTAAAGTCCTGTGTAAGATAAGTAATTTGCAAACATTTCTCTCAGCTTGTGGCTTGTCAGTGTTTTTCAAAGATCAGAAATTCTTAACTTTGATTAAATTCATATTTTTTTTTTACCTCATTTTTGACCCAAGAAATGTTTGCCTATTTTAAGGTCACAAAGATTTTCTCCTGTTTTTCTCTGTAAGTATTATCATTCAGGGTTTTAGAATTAGGTCAATGATTCATTTTGGCTTAATTTTTATATATGGGATGAGGTATGACTCAAAGTTTGCTTTTGTTGGGGTTGGTTGGTTGGTTTTTTGTGTGTTTGTTTGCTTTTGGTCCTTGGATGTTCAACTGTTCCAGCACAGTCTGTTAGACTTCCCTGATGGCTAAGACGGTAAAGCGTCTATCTACAATGTGGGAGACCTGGGTTTGATCCCTGGGTTGGAAGATTCCCTGGAGAAGGAAATGGCAACCCACTCCAGTACTCTTGCCTTGAAAATGCCGTGGACGGAGGAGCTTGGTGCAGGCTACTGTCCATGGGGTCGCAAAGAGTCAGGCACGACTGAGCAACTTCACTTTCACTTTCAGTTTGTTAAAAAGTCTGTTTCCCCACTAAATTGCCTTTGTCTCTTTGTTAACTGTTACATACTTGTTTAGTCGCTAAGTAGTGGTCGACTTTTCTATGACCCCATAGACTGTAGCCCACCAGACTCCTTTGTCCATGGGATTTCCCAGGCAAGAATACTGGAGCAGGTTGCCATTTCCTTCTCCAGGGGATCTTCCCAACCCAGGGATTGAACCCCTGTCTTCTGCATTGCAGGCAGATTCTCCACCACAGAACCACCCGGGGAAGCCCTAACTGAGGTATGGGTAGGTCTTTTTCTGGCTATCTATTCTGTCCATTGATCCTTTTGTCTATTTTTATGCCAGTATCGAAATGTCTTGATTACTGAAGTTTTATAAGTCTTGAAGTTGGGTAGTGTAAAACAAATCTGTTCTTTTTTTTTTTTCCTTTAATAATTCCCTCAGTCAGTTCAGTTCAGTCGCTCAGTTGTGTCCTACTCTTTGCGACCCCATGAATTGCAGCACATCAGGCCTCCCTGTCCATCACCAACTCCAGGAGCTCACCCAAACCCACATCCATTGAGTTGGTGATGCCATCCAGCCATCCCATCCTCTGTCGTCCCCTTCTGTTTAATTATAATAGTTTAAGCTGTATTTCTCTTTGCTATTTATTATAAGCCCTTATAATCTGGCTTTTATTTGCTTCTTCTTGATTTATTTATTAAGTATATTTATATGTAAGCATGTGTCTAGGTACATGTGGCATTTAGGTATTTAAATGTCATTGTATCTGTTTCCTGAGTGTGTTTCTCTGTATGAGAAGCAGAGTGAACATTTATGACCTGCAATAATAGTAGTAGAATGGGCAGTCACTATTAAGACATGCAGGTATCACTCCTTCTAACCAATATCCTTAAAATATTTGTTCAACAGGTATTTTTCTTTATGTTCAAAAGGACAAACCTATTATATGCTTAGAAAATGACACAATACTATAACCTAGGTGGGATTATCACTCACATCTATACTGTCATTGGATTGCCCTAATCACCAACATTCGGCCTTGGCGGGTGAGTGGTAAAGAGGTCGCCTGCAAAGCAGAAGACACAGGAAGTGCAGGTTTGATCCCTGGATCAGGAAGATCCCCTGGAGAAGAAAATGGCAACCCACTCCACTATTCTTGCCTAGGAAATCCCATGGACACCATAGGCAGAGGAGCCTGGCAGGCTGCCACCCATGAAGTCTCAGAAGAGTCCGGCACAGCTAAAGAGCAACAAAACAATTTAACGGATGTGGTTACAAGGGTTTTTGTTGTTGTTTTCTTTTTAGCATTTAAATTCCCTGCCTCCTCTCATGCATTCCTGGCAGCAAAACATTTCCCAGTTTCCTGTGGTTCCTGTTCTAGCATCAGTTTTACTTTTTTGAGCCTTCAGAACAAGTATCTAAACTTATTTGTAAATCACTGGTTCTCAGCAAATAGCATAGATCATGTTCTATAGTCAGTTTTATCCTTCAGCTGACGGGAACTACAGACTTAAGTCTCAGGGTTATTGCACCAGGCCCCTTACTTGCAGGAGCAGGCTACAAACCTACCCAGTGGAGATGGGCTGATTCTGACCCAACAGGATTTCTGAGTTGCAATTCAAGGGAGTAATCATCTTTTTAGCTTGCCAGTTATGAAAGGAGTCAAACATGCACTATATTTCCAATTTGTTTCAGTTGTAATTTTGTATCCCTAATGGATCGGAGTACTGGACAACTGCCTGGCTGACCCATCTTCTAACCTGGCCCTGGGTATGGGTGCCAATTCCATTGCCGACAATACACTGCAAAAAGCCAAACACAGGAACTGCCTACAGGTACACTTCTACCTTGTATGAATACTTTGTTTTCCCTTATCCCTCCTCCCCATCCCCTTTACTGTCTCTCTTCAGTTCAGTCACTCAGACTCTTTTTGACCCCATGAATCACAGCACACCAGGCCTCCCTGTCCATGACCAACTCCCAGAGTTCACTCAGATTCACGTCGATCGAGTCAGTGATGCCAGCCAGCCATCTCATCCTCTGTTGTCCCCTTCTCCTTCTGCCCCCAGTCCCTCCCAGCATCAGAGTCTTTTAAACATATGAGACTGCACAAAGACTGAGTAGTTAACTTATCAGGAAGAAAGAATGGTCAAAGCAGGCTTTATAAATGAGGTTGTAAAAGTTTTAGACATGCTGCTGCTAAGTCACTTCAGTCATGCTAGATGGCATGTTTTTTAACTGAATAGCAAAAATTTTTTAATTGAGAGATATCACAAAAAAATTAAGGTCTAGTTCCTCATTAACAACAACAACAAAATGACACGGAAAAATTTCCAAAGAGGTAATGAGGAAAGCACTACGGAAACAAAGGCAGGAAAAAAATGACCTGTGAGATACAAAGAACCAATGCAGTATTCCATGAAAAAGATGAGCACCTAAATTTAACCAGTATTGACAAAGGGGGAAAGGGTAAAGAAGATGAGGAGGAGTTAGAGATTTGAGAAGACAAAGTTGAAAGATTTTTAAAGAACTGAATAACCAAATACAGAAGGGAGAACATACAGGATATTTTGGTTTAACTGACTATTTGGAAAAACCATTCTACACAGAACAAGTAGGTAGGGCTTTGAGATTAAGAAAATTGGCTGAAGCCTTAAAGGCATTCATTCTTCATCATGTGAAAGCCCCTCTTCCCTCTGCAGATCCCCACTTCTGAACCTCCTCTAGTAGCTATGGTTTTTCCAGTAGTCCTGTATGGATGTGAGAGCTGGACTGTAAAGAAAGCTGAGTGCTTTTGAACTGTGGTGTTGGAGAAGACTCTTGAGAGTCTCTTGGACTGCAAGAAGATCCAACCAGTCAATCCTAAAAGAAATCAGTCCTGAACATTCACTAGAAGGACTGATGCTGAAGCTGAAACTCCAATACTTTGGCCACCTGATGCGAAGAACCGACTCATTGGAAAAGATCCTGATGCTGGGAAAGATTAAAGGTAGGAGGAGAAGGGGACGACAGAGGATGAGATGGTTGGATGTCATCACTGACGCGATGGACATGAGTTTGAGTAGGCTCCAGGAGTTGCTACTGGAGAGGGAAGCCTGGCGTGGTGCAGTTCATGGGGTTGCAAAGAGTCAGACTCGACTAAGCAACGGAACTGAACTGAGTAGCCCATGGGCTTCCCTGGAAGCTCAGCTGGTAAAGAATCTGCCTGCAATGCAACAGACCGCAGTTGGATTCCTGGGTCGGGAAAATGTCCTGGAGAAGGGATAGGCTACCCACTCTAGTATTCTTGGGCTTGCCTGGTGGCTCAAACAGTAAAGAATCTGCCTGTTAACATGGGAGACCTGGGTTCAATCCCTGGGTTGGGAAGATGCCCTGGAGGAGGGCATGGCAATCCACTCAAATATCCTCACCTGGAGAATCCCCATGGACAGAGGTGCCTGGCAGGACTTGCAAAGAGTTGGAGACGACTAAACAACTAAGCACAGCACAGTAGCCCATATTCTCACTGCTGTTTCATCTCATCCCCCAACATTTCCCAGTGCATATCTTGGCCTGCACACAGGCAACCTTCTAAAACTTCAGCAACATGAGACCTTATCAGTCAGTCAGTTCTGTCACTCAGTCATGTTGGACTCTGCAACCCAACAGACTGCAGCACACCAGGCTTTCCTGTCAGGGATATTTAATGTGTATGTCTCTCTTACCCTTATCTAGGTAATTTCCATTTAAACAGATAGTCCCCAGAGAGTTATCTGTTTACCAATCAATAATTCTAACTGCTCTGGAGATAAAGACAAGATTTCAAAAGAAAACTACATATATTGCTAAACTGACACTTTTTATCATATTTAAATTTCTCAAATCTAGAAGCCCACTTTAATTAGATCCCTGTTTAATTCTGTTTACTTGCCCTGGAGAAAGAACAAACTTGACATCTAGCCCAAATGAGGAAAAAAAGATTCCCTACTGGCCATAACTCCAAGAGTCTGGAGAAGTAAAAATCACAGCCCTATTAAAGAACCCTCTTAATTCAGATGTTTTCAAAAATCTGCATGCACTAAAAGTAAAATTTTAGAAAGTAAATGTCTAAGCCCTATTCTAGACACACTGACTCTTAAAGTCTCTATCAATTACAAACTGGCACTTGCCAAGAGCGTCCGCCAGCGACTGAACAACAACGGAGTCTGCCATCCGCCTTTGTGGAGACTGAACCCTGTGCTGTCCTAGCTGTTAACAGTAAACACCCCCTGAGGCCATTCAGGATGGAGTGAGGCACTCTGTGCTTCAGGGAATCTCATGGAATAGGTCTTTAAATAGTAAAGTAAGGGCTTGATTGCACTGAACTCCCCTTCACCAAAATCTTACATATCAACCTTCCCCAACTACCTCTTTGGAGCAGTCTCTCAAAGCTATCTGAGGTGCTGTCTCTCAGGTCGCAGTCCTCATTTTGTACCAAGTAAAACTTAACTTTCCACTGTTTCCACTGTTTCCCCATCTATTTCCCATGAAGTGATGGGACAGGATGCCATGATCTTTGTTTTCTGAATGTTGAGCTTTAAGCCAATTTTTTCACTCTCCTCTTTCACTTTCATCAAGAGGCTTTTTAGCTCCTCTTCACTTTCTGCCATAAGGGTGGTGTCATCTGCATATCTGACATTACTGATATTTCTCCCGGCAATCTTGAGTCCAGCTTGTGCTTCTTCCAGTCCAGCGTTTCTCATGATGTACTCTGCATATAAGTTAAATAAGCAGGGTGACAATGTACAGCCTTGATGCACTCCTTTTCCTATTTGGAACCAGTCTGTTGTTCCATGTCCAGTTCTAACTCTTGCTTCCTGACCTGCATACAGATTTCTCAAGAGGCAGGTTAGGTGGTCTGGTATTCCCATCTCTTTCAGAATTTTCCACAGTTTATTGTGATCCACACAGTCAAAGGCTTTGGCATAGTCAATAAAGCAGAAATAGTTTTTCTGGAACTCTCTTGCTTTTTCCATGATCCAGCAGATGTTGGCAATTTGATCTCTGGTTCCTCTGCCTTTTCTAAAACCAGCTTGAACTTCAGGGAGTTCACGGTTCATGTATTGCTGAAGCCTGGCTTGGAGAATTTTGAGCATTACTTAACTAGCATGTGAGATGAGTGCAATTGTGTGGTAGTTTGAGCATTCTTTTGCATTGCCTATCCTATTTGGAACCAGTCTGTTGTTCCATGTCCAGTTCTAACTGTTGCTTCCTGACCTGCATACAGCTACTGCCAAATTAAACTGGGTTTCTGATGTAGGAACGGGGGTGTGGGGGGGGTGGAAGGCGTTTATTTTGTGGTGTCTGTGCTTAGTCACAACCAACTCTTTGTGACCATATGGACTTTAGCCCACCAGGCTCCTCTGTCCATGGAATTATCCAAGCAAGAATATGAGACAGGGTTGCCATTTCCTCCTCCAGGGTATCTTCCTGACTCAGGGATCAAACCCGGGTCTCCTGTGTCTCCTTCACTGCAGGTGGATTCTTTACCTGCTGAGCCATTCTACCAGCACTATGCCAGCTATTTAAAATACGCTATGTAACTGAATTCCCTGTCTCACCAGATGGGCATTGTTAGTGTCTTTTCACAATTCACAAAACTGAGGGTCAATGATATGAAGTAACTTGCACTAGATGGTACAACTAGTAAATGATGACCCAGAATTCTATGCTACACCTGTCTTGTTTCAAAAGATTTTTTTTGTATTTTAAATCATATACAATGTCTAGCTTATTCACAATATTGAGAACTATCTTCAGTATGAAGTTATCATCTTTTGATGTGTGTAAGACAAATCATCAGGCTGCACACCTTAAACTTACACAGTGCCATGTGTCATTTATATTTCAAATAATCTAGAAGAAAACACTTTTTTTTGGCCGTACCACTTGGCTTATAGGATTTTACTTTACCCAGGGCCTTGGCAGATTAAGCACCAAGTCCTAACCAATGGACTGCCAGGGAATTCCCAAATATTTTTTAAAGAAGAAGCTAAGATTCAGGCAGAGAAGGGATTAATTCCCACTGTTGGAAGTTTCATACTTCAATTTAGTATTGAGAGCCAAGGGAGGGAGCTGCCACTCTACACAGATAGACATAAAGAAATACTTTTAAAAAACTCTTTTATAGAGAAAAATTCGCCTTTTACCTTGAGGCCAGATAAAGAGACTACAGAATACAATGTATTCGCAAAGATCTACTAATTACATTTCCTATCTTTCATCTGATTAAAATTCCCTCTAAAAAGTATTTTTTATAACAGAAACATCAGATAACAAAGAGGTAAAAATTGGCTATCCATCCTTGGAAAGTATTCAAACGTTCTGGAAACAATTATTTGGTAAAAGCAACTCAAAACAACAACAAAAATTCCTTAAGAATATGTATAGATACTTTTGGAAAATTCTAGAACTGTATAATATTAAGTCAAGGATCATTCATTACTGGTGTTGGGAATGGTTGCCAGGGGCTGGTGGAGGGGCAGTGCAGAGTTCCTGTTCAGTGGTATAGAGTTTCAGTCAAGTTGAAAACATCCTAAAGATCTGCTGTCCTACAATTTGCATATAGTCAACAATACTGTACTGTACACTTAAGGATTATCAGGATGGTAAATTTTATGTTATGTGTTCTTTACCACAGGTAAAAAAGAAAGAGATGCTGGTAAATCAACTTTAATTGATCATTAATGAAACTTACAGAGTACTTCTTTTAAGACCATTTCAGGTTGTCAGACACATTTGGAATTAAGAATTACTATTTATTTGTATCATTTTTTAAAGTTATCCTACTAAATATATTTTTTAAATATACATTACATCATATCTCTGTAATACCAACACATTTCAATAAGCTGACAGTTGGTAGAATTATTTCAACAAAATAGACCATGTATTTAAAGGAAGATTAATTTGTTTGCTATTTTTCTAATGCATTTAGCAGAAAATAATATAACATGAGTTAAACTCAAAGTGTTTGTCTCAATGTCCATAAAATAAAGCTTCTACCAAAGTGGTCTTCAGTTCAGTTCAGTCGCTCAGTCGTGTCCGACTCTTTGCGACCCCATGAATCGCAGCACACCAGGCTGTCCATCACCATCTCTCGAAGTTCACTCAGACTCACCTCCATCGAGTCCGTGATGCCATCCAGCCATCTCATCCTCGGTCGTCCCCTTCTCCTCCTGCCCCCAATCCCTCCCAGCATCAGAGTCTTTTCCAATGAGTCAACTCTTCGCATGAGGTGGCCAAAGTACTGGAGTTTCAGCTTTAGCATCGTTCCTTCCAAAGAAATCCCAGGGTTGATCCCCTTCAGAATGGACTGGTTGGATATCCTTGCAGTCCAAGGGACTCTCAAGAGTCTTCTCCAACACCACAGTTCAAAAGTATTAATTCTTCGGTGCTCAGCTTTCTTCACGGTACAACTTTCACATCCATACATGACCCCTGGAAAAACCATAGCCTTGACTAGATGGACCTTAGTCGGCAAAATAATGTCCCTGCTTTTGAATATACTATCTAGGTTGGTCATAACTTTCCTTCCAAGGAGTAAGCGAGCAGTCCAAGGGACTCTCAAGAGTCTTCTCCAACACCACAGTTCAAAAGCATCAATTCTTCGGCGCCTGGGGGTCTAGTATTCCTGACAGTCAGCGTGACCTGATGGGCACAAGTCACTGGGGTTAAATGGCACTCCATGTGATGGAATAAGACACTTCTGTCAGCTCATGTCAATGGGAAAATATAAATTTCAACATTCAGAAGAGTCCAATATGATAGTACATGAACCAGATTTCATATTTTGGGCCAGATATGTTGAAACTTTGAGCCCGATTAAAATGCTAAAAAACAAATGGGGTGGAGAGACATTGTCCATTGCTCTCACTTATACCAACATTGGCTTCCACATACTTATTGGTGGCTCTACTAAAACAAGTAATAAGCTCCAGATTTTTCATGTTTTCAAGTTTTAGAATAGCATGAATAATTGAAATCTATAGGTAATACCACATTTTCATTTTAGTCAAGGTTTTAAGTCATCTCTCCTCAACGAAGCTTTTACATTAGCTAACGAGGGCAGCCGGCTGGCCTGCATTTCCGGTTTCAGTCTCTTCTCTGCACCTTCTAGAGCTCTTGGGTGGGTGTAAATGAGCCACTGGAAAGGATACTCGCCCTCCAACCTTGTTCACTGTGACCAACTAACTGCTGTTAGCAAGATGGCTGGCTGCTGCTGGGACTGAAAAAGCACTACCATTTTCCAGTCTCACAGAGCTGCTTGACCCATAAACCTGGAGACACTGCAGAATTAGTGTAAACTTCTCATTCCAAATAGCAGTCCAAATATTTCATGAATGCAACTATTTTTAATCACTTGTAAGTAGCACCTTTACAGGCTAATTATGTACTAGAGTAAATGTGATACACGTACCCTAAAGCACCTATCAAGAAAAAAAAATTCAAAGCTTGGAACTACTGCTATTTTGAATCACCTAAAAATTTTGTTTAAAAAAAAGAAAAAAGGATTCCCTAAATTCCCTTCTGAGAGTCTGACACAATAGATTTGGGCCCAAGAATCTCTATTTTAATAAATACCTCACCCTCCTCACCGCAACCATCACCCTAGTGATTTATGTATGGAGGGTTCATGGACCACACTTTGAAAATCACTGCACAGGACATAAAAAAAAGAGTTGGTTCCATAAGAAAGAGGTTTTTTTTTTTTTTTGGTTGCTTTTCTGGTCCTACAACCCCCAAGTGAGTTGAGTCTAGATCAGCTATGCTGACTTACAGACCATGTTAAAGATCCAATACACACTTCCTCTAAAGCAAGAGGTGATAAAAGTGTTCACTTACTGGGTGTATGAAGGTTTAAGGTGTAGCCTCAAGGGCTGCTTAAGGGCAAGATCAGGCTTATAGATAATGAAATGTACAAGACAGTGATACTGTCCAGCCAGAATAGGATCCTGCCATCATGCTCTGATCCAGGCAGAAAAAGCAGCTGCTGAGGCCAAACCGTGACAAGGGCTATTTTTGCCTGACATTGAAGAATTTATTCAAGAACAGTCCCCCTTGGCGCCAGGATTTCCACTGTACAGCTCCAAAGGCTGCTTAGTCCTTGGTTGACCTACTGTCTAAACTTTCTCAAATTTCTAAAATAAAGCTAATCATTCCTCCCAGAATTATAGATTTGTATAACTCTGCTAGCTGGGGACAAAACTTCTGGCCCCAGTTTCCTCTGGTCTATATACTTTGAAGAGTGGTCACTTGGTAGTAACTGTGAATAACCCAAATATTAACAGCTCCTTGCATTGGTATTGATTTGTGAGAGAAGATGACCTCCTCTAACATTCCCATAGTTCACAAGGGTCTCTGTGAGGATTAAACAATACCCATGAAAACATTCTGCATACTCTCAGATGCCATGAAAACACTACAAATTATTAAATAGTACATAGCAGAAAAGATTCAAACCATAAATGTTCAAGGAAGGTTATCCTAACACAGAAGTCAATCAACACACTGGGCTCTCCCAGAAAAGCTCCTCTGTGTGTCTGGCTTCCCCACACCTAATCTGGGAATACAAACAGTATACGTTATGTGTACTAGATTTCTGTGGACTATGGCAGAAAAACCCTGAGCAAGAAAATAAAATTGTTCTGTCTTCATTTCAGCAGTGACGGACTGTGATGTCAGGGAGCGTTTCCAGAAAGAGGAGTCTTCTCAGACCTCCCCGCGTCGCTGTGCTCCGCCCTTCTCTGCTGGTTTCCTCCTATCTGAGCACTTTTACATGTTGTGGATTATGTCCTCAGGTTCTTTCATCAATTTAACATTAAAATTCCTGTGAAATATTAATGAAATAATGCTTAAAAAAAAAGAAAAATGTTCCTACAATACTGCAACATTTTAATGCCTCATTAAAATCATTAGCAATGCTAATACTAAAGAACTTACTTCATCTTTCAAGGAGCCAAAAAATAAATCATAATAAAATGTTTGTTAGTGTTACATCTGGAGAAGTAAATTATACAATGCTTTTCTATATGGGCTTTACATATTCTAAAGATGGCGTGCTAAGGTCACACTATTAAGTATATGCAACTAGTTTTTTCTATGGAAAACTCACAGTGTATTATTTTATAATATTCATTAAACACTGTGAATATTGTTTGTGTTTTTCATTTATGAGAAAAATATATGGTGTGCCTATCAACCAGCCGGCTCTCTCATGGAACTCCGGTTGCAAACAATGACATGCTTCACTGACCTGAATGACTTGCAAAAGCTATTTATATTCAGTACTCTCATTTATGCTTCCTTTAAAAATGAATAAGAGACATATATTAATAGCAAGAAACTGGTAGGACTGCATCACTGCCCATATCCAGACTTATTGCAACACTTCATTCTCCATCAGTTGAACTGACATGGGAATGTAAATGTCATATATAATAGTCATATAAAATTTTACTACATGAGTGACTTAGGCAAGTATAACAGTTTCCTTCTTTTGTTGACCAACTTTTATTTGGAAAGTAAAGGGGCTTAACGACATGGCAAAGTTCTGGCTAATCTTATACCATTGAGTGGGGTATGCAGCAGAAGAATGTTCTCTTAGATAAATCTACATATCCTTGGGGTGGGGGGAGTGTGTTGCACCTTACAATATAGCCTCAGTATGTGGGCAGATCTAGAAGATCTTGGGAACTTCTTTTCTACCTCAGAATAATCCAGTGTGTAGTAATGTTAGAGACAAAGATACAAAAAAAAAAAAAAAAACCAACAAAATAAACACCACCCATAAAAGTGCTCCCATATCTCCTTAGAAAAAAATAAGCAATAGGAACCTAGCCAAATCCACGTCCAGCCACAGCTATTTAGTACTGTATTCCATTAGAAATTAACACTTGTTAACAGCATGATTTTCACCTGGGTCTGATTTCTCTCAGGCTCTCCATCACAGGCTATAATGTTTGAATGTTTCTTTAGGGGTAAACAGTATCTATGGATTTATATATTTTTCTCATGATAAAGATAGCATGCAAACACCTATTCTTATTTACTGTTAATGATTATCATTGTCACTCTAATCATTATATGACTAAAAGATGATTGGTCTCATTCAATGGCGAGCACTAGGAACTGCTGCTTACTCATGAAACCAACTATTAATATTTGCAATTTGCAAGAAACAACACTTGTCAAGTAGGGGGGAGAGGAGAGATTATGCTTTATTGTGTCATATAGTATGTACTAAATCACAGATGTTGCTAATTTCACATTAGTATATACAATCCATAGTGCTGAAATGTTGGATAAGCGTAGCTAAGTAATTTTTTAAAGAAAATATAATCCTAAATTCTTAAAATCCAAGGACTTAAAGGCACAATTTCCAAATCAGAAAACCTAGTTCAGCACTTCCAATTCAAATTATAATTTAGTTCCGATAAATAGGTAAGGGTTTTTAAAAATCACATATTTAAAACATAAGCAAGCTTTAAAAATGATAAAATCATTCATTAAAAATTTCAGCTACATCTCCCTTAGCCATCCATCTCTTCAGAGAGCAAGTTAATTGTTCCAATCTAGTAAGCAACAAAGAAATAGTCGACAAAGGGTGAAATATGATCATCAATGGTAAGTTCTGAATTTACCCTATTTATCTTGAATGTAAGCTCTCATGACCCACTAAAACTCAGTTCACAGTTTTATGAAAAATAATGGCTGAAATTGAATGTCTTAATTTACATTTAATGCAATTAAGAATGGTTTAAATTATGACTGATGAACAGCACACACAGATGTCAGTCAGTTTCATCAGAATAAATTGAAGTCAGTGTCAATGAATGCTCCACTGATAAATCCCACTTTACATAAAATTAATAAAAAATAAGGAAATATAGTCCTTAACTAATTGCAAAATGGTCTGGAATTCCCCTGAATTTTGGGAGAGAAACATAACCAAGAAAACCACAGCACTGCTTGGAAAAGGGTTTTGTTTCTTTTAATAGTCGGTGATTCTATCACCGAAAAGTCCTAAGGAGTTACAGGATACAAAATTCTATAATGAATTATGCAAATATTTGTGGTAAGAGGCCAGAAGAAGGAGAGGAAAGGGAGGAAGAGGAGAAGGAAGAGGAAGGGGAGGAGGAGGAGGAAGGAGAAACTGAAATAACATTTGTGTGAAGTAAATGCATTTGGCAGCACCTGCTTCAGGTCGCTGCACTTCCACGTTTCCTCGGTCAGTCAAAAGTGTGACACTGGGTTCACATCTCGCTTTGTAAGACTTCTCCAAGTTTTTGCTGTTACCAATGCTCTCTCTCTCGTGTTTTAATATCAAGCTAGGAAGACTGTGGACACAACTGCTGGCTGAATTCTTGGCCTGCAGACAGAACTCTTCCTCCATGGCAGACTCTAAAGCTTTGTGGATTGCAACAGATGTTACTGCTTTTGAAGTTAATAGAAACTTTATGGACCATTTTTCACTCACTCTTCCAGGAGCAAATGTCAACCGTAGTTTTTATCAAAACCTGAATTCTTGGCTCAAGTACTAATTGCTGTTAATGTGTTTAAATCCCAACTCTCAGTGAAGGGGGGAGGGAATGTTTTTCTGTTGGAAAAAACTGGGTTAATATTTGCATTCTTAGGACCTGAATAAGTGAGAAAAACGGCACACTTCTGGGTCACACAATTGTGCAAGCAACCACGGGAGGTCCAAGACCAGGTTCTTCTAGGCTTACTGAGTTAGTAAGATAAGGATTAAATGGATGTTGAAATTTCAAAAAATGTGGAAAATTGTTGAGGAAGACAGGCTTAAAATTGAATGAGAAGGTTCACTTTATAATGCTATCTTAATAATAACAGCAACCACTATTCCTATTACTGTCTGTACAGCACTTTAACAATAACAATGCACTTCCATTGTGAGACATACTGTTTTTTAATGTTATTCTACCCATTTCACAGATAAGTACTCAAAAATTAAGAGACATAGCTAGGAAGCAGTAATGCTGAAATATGAATCCAGATCTTTTGACTCTAAATCTCATATTCAAAAAAATTCTGACATGTATCTCCTCTAGCTATATGAATTAATAGTAGTTTGAAAAGCTCTCAAGAGTATTCAGTATTTAAATGGACAACAGGCATATGGAAAGGTATTCAACATCACTATATTACTTTGCCAACAAAGGTCCGTCTAGTCAAGGCTATGGTTTTTCCTGTGGTAATGTATGGATGTGAGAATTGGATTGCGAAGAAAGCTGAGTGCCGAAGAATTGATGCTTTTGAACTGTGGTGTTGGAGAAGACTCTCGAGGGTTCCTTGGACTGCAAGGAGATCCAACCAGTCCATCCTAAAGGAAATCAGTCCTGAATGTTCATTTGAAGGACTGATGTTGAAGCTGAAACACCAATATTTTAGCCACATAATGCGAAGAGCTGATTCATTTGAAAAGACACTGATGCTGGGAAAGACTGAAGGCAGGAGGAGAAGGGGACGACAGAGGATGAGATGGCTGGATGGTATCACTGACTCGATGGACGTGAATCTGAGTGAACTCCGGGAGTTGGTGATGGACAGGGAGGCCTGGCGTGCTGCAATTCATGGGGTCGCAAAGAGTCGGACACGACTGAGCAACTGAACTGAACTGAACTGAAGCACAAGGGAAATACAAATGAAAACCACAATGGCGTATCAGTTCATATCTGTTAAAATCGCTGACACTAAAATGGTTAAGAGATAAAAAGGGCTGGTGAGGATGAAGAAAAAAGAAAACTCTTGCACACTGTCAGTAGGAATGTAAATTGGTATAGCCACTATGGAAATAGTATGGAAGTTTCTCAAAAAATTAAAAATGGAACTACCATGTGGTTCAGCAATTCCACTTTTGGATACATATCTGATGGAAATTAAATCACTATCTCAAAGATATATCTACAGCATTATGCACAGCAGCCAAGACATGGAAACAACTAAGTGTTGACAAATGAGCATAGAAAGAGTATGTGGTTTACATATATATAATGGAAAGTTATTCAGCCTCAAAAAGAAGGAAGCCCTGCCATTTGTGACCACATAGATGAAACTTGAGGACATTAGCCAACTGAAATAAGTTGACAGAGAAAGACAAATACTGTATGATCTCATTCATATGTGGAATCTAAAAAATTCAAACTCATAGAAACCAAGAGTAAACTAGTAGTTATGAGGGGTGGGAAGATAGGGGAGAAGGGAGAAAGTCTGACACTGTTTCCCCATCTATTTCCCATGAAGTGATGGGACCAGATGCCATGATCTTCATTTTCTGAATGTTGAGCTTTAAACCAACTTTTTCACTCTCCACTTTCACTTTCATCAAGAAGATTTTTAGTTCCTCTTCACTTTCTGCCATAAGGGTGGTTAAATGTCAATTATATCTCAATGAAGAGGGGAAATTTTTATATGAAAGAGTATTCAGTGATTGCTGGTTTACATGAGCTATAACCATTAACAATGTTAGTTCAAGGAGTTTTATTTTCTTTTATTATGGCACCAACCTTTAATCTGATTTGGAACTCTTAACATCTAATAAATACATTGAGTAATTGTAGATATTTTCCACTGACAGTTTTTACGTAACCATTTCCTAATTTCGTGACACAGTTTGAGGGTAAATGAAGGCCAGTCTTAACGAGAGTGAAGTAATAAGTAGTCAATCATCAAAAGTACAGAAAATTTTGCCTGTCAAGAAACACCTTCCCTGCTATTCTGATACTTTACATTTCAGAAACATTTATTTACAGCAAGGCAAAGTTTCTCAAAGTAGTCAATTTTTTCAAAAAATTCCTCAAGCAAGCTGCTTGGCACTTATTTGACCAAAATCTATCTGCTGGCAATTGAGTTTTTCAGTAACCATTAAGTATTTGATCTCATTGCACGTCTCTTTCATTAGTTCAGTCCAGCCCCAAAAGTGATGTATAAAAACAGGAGTCTCTTTGTGTATACAAAGAAGTGAGCAGTCTCTAGATTTCCTATGCTTCTCTTCCTCTTTACTAGTCTTCCTCTCCTATCCCAATCAAACCAAAACAGCAGATGGAATTGCAGCTACTCGTGAAACCACAGAGACGCCATTCAGATGTCACTGCTCTCAAGCTTACAATCAAAGGTCCTTTCTTATCCAGGAAAGAACTGTTTCTACCACTTTGCCCAGCCACCTGCAAGGCTTAGGGATTTCTAGAAAGTAATGGGATCTCAAAAGACTAAACCAGGCACAAGTCAAGTGCTGGACTTCTTATCTACTCCAAGATTCTCCTAATTTAATGGGTTCGCCAGAACATTCATAAGCCCCACTCAATATAGAAATTACAGGTTATTCAACTTTATCCCAATTCTCTAAACTTGAAGAAGGGGCTTACGTAAGAATCAAATACACAACTTAATAAAAACTGATAACTGGTAGATTTTCCTCCACCAACTCTTCACAGTGCCTCTCCAGGCTGAGGAATTGTTCTGCAAGAAGTCACAGAATTTCCAGCTCTAGCTAATGCCCATCCAGTGCTGAATCCAAAACTCAGAGGTGCATCTCAGCAGCTTTATAGGAACCGGGAAGAATCAGAGTGGGGAAGGGTTTAAAAGACACTGACCTCAGAAATCTCCACTAGAACTAGCTGTGGTTTAGGCAGTATCGAACATACTATCCACTTTCTAATACCTCTGCCTTACCTCTCTGAGCAACACTGATCAGGTTGTGAAAGGATACTATAACCTATGTTATTTGACTCAAATTTCATATCTAGCACCATAGGCCAATTTTTCTAGGAGTGAGAACCAAGGCCTCATTATCCCTTGCTTTTCCCTTCTACCCACCCATCACACCCCAAGTAAGAGCCATTTGCTAACAAAGATCCTTTTCAATTAAAATTCCTATGTGCACGTGATTGTGTTTAGCAAACCGGTTTCTGACTCTACCTCTTTCTCCATTCCAGACTCCTAGAGACATAGCAGGTGTAGCAGAGCCAGAAGTCAAGAAAGGAGGAGATCAGATACTACAAATATTCAGCGTGGGTGACATATAAGCCAATAAACACCGTGCAGGTTTTCTATGTACATTTTTTCACTTGACTTTAAGGGATCATTACTCAATGTTATTTCTCATATTGAAGAATCTAAGGCTAATGCTTTGACTTGATTTTAAAGACTGAATTTTTTCTGCTGGTATAAATAGTGTGGACACAGTAAAAGTACTTGAGAGGGCCTAATGAACCATTTCTTACACCCCATTACCTTTAGTCTGATATGACGGAGAGTGCAGGCACTAATTATCCTCTCTTTCACAGACACCGACATAGATCTACAGTAGCTCTTAAAACACAATTTCCCATACAACTCAACACTTCCTTGCATAATACATTCTTATATTTTTCTTGTTACACTTTAAATGAGGAAGGCCAAGTTCTCATCTTTCTACAACTTTTCTAACAGCAAACAGCCTATACAGTTATCGATACTTCTTAATTCCAGAGCCCAAACAAAAATTATGCACAACCAGAAATGAGAACTTTTTTAAAGTTACAAAAATAAAATTTCATAAAGGTCTCTGTCCATGGAAGAAAGGTCTAAAATGCATTTAGGAAATTAAAAAATGAAGATAACTTATTTCCTACTAGGATATATGGATGATTTTATTAATTTATTAACTTATGTATTTACTAAATTAATATATATTAATATACTTAAGTATAGTAAGTATATACTGCAATATAATGTCTGATACAATGAATATATTTTCTCCCAGCCACTCTAACTTGTCAAAGAAATAACTATAGTTTCTGAAAGAAAACGAGTCAAAGAATAAGCTATGACATATATCAGATTTGATGCAGTGAGAAACAGAAAGTTCACAATGAGGTAATTTAGAGACTTATAAAATATATTTGAATGCAGATGGCTCTTTAAGATAGTATGTACATTTATGAAGGTGATATGTAAACAGCAAACATTTGATTTCAGCATATAAGCATCCTTCCATATTAGACATTGAATAATTTGTGAAAAAAATTTAATGGTAGAAGGGAAGTCTTTTATCCTACAGCAGAAACTAAAAAGCAGGTTAAAGTGTGGGAGAAAGCAGCACACTTTACAGTGTGGGAGGGCAGAGACCTCAACTGGCATGCCACGGCACACCAAACAAGTTACAAGTGTGTGTTCAGGTGTGCTCAAGTCCTTAGGGCAGTCCGGCAGGAACCCCTGGTGCCAGCTGTGAAAAATTGTTCACACCAGTGTGCAGGGACAAATACTATCCTTTTTTTCCCTGTATGTTACGATGTATTAAAAAAAAAAAAAAAAAAGGTTGGGAGGCACTGCAAGAGAAGCTTCTTGATTCATAAGGTAATCCTGCTGAAGAACTGAGACTTTTCCCATGGAGTTGTGTATAGAGATAGGGGAAAATTATAAGGTAAGCAAGATTTCTTTTCTTTCCCACCTGCCACATTTTAATGTAGTAGAAGAAAAAGTGCCCTAAAAATGCATCAAGTATACAATATCCTTGATCCCAAAGACAATGAAGTGGCAAAGCTCATGCCTGTGGTTCCTTGGGTACACAGGCTACACAGAGAAGCAGTCATTTAGTTGTACTGGATCAAAATGAACTTCACCAAATGGATGAAGTCTTCAAGACACCATGAAGATTTAGTAGCTCTCTCCTTCATAACCTATCACTTTGTACATATAACATAACACATCTTAAACATCATGTAATTATTTGCTGCATGACAAAACACATCCTTATTCTCTTTCCTTCTTAGAAGAACCTGTGCTCTGCCCCACTTCCTCCTGTCTCCTGGAAGTCGTATTCTGTTTTGCCTATCTTGATTTCTCCTTCTGTTCTCTTTCCTTCACAGGTAAATAGGTACAGCCTGTCACATCCTTAATCACAGCCTCTCCAACCTCATATGCCCTTCCAGACACTGTCTCCTCTCTGCTTCCCTTCATGACATCAAGTTCCCCAAAATAATGCTCTGCCCTCACTTCAACATTCTAACATGTCGTTTACTCCCTGATTTTCTCCAGGACAGTTTTCAACCTCTGACCAAGCCAAGGTCACATTCATGACCCCTCATCACGAAATCGTACTTGACCTGTTATCAACTACAGCCTCCTTGAAATTCAGGCCTTCTACTCCTTGCTTACCTATTGCCTCCCTCTTGAAGCTCTGCTCGCCCCTAGATTCTATGAGTTCTTCTAAAGCTCTGATTTCCGCAACTCGGATCGCTTTACTGTCTCCTCCTCTTCCCATCCTGTTAGGTGGATTTTTGTTCTGAACCCTTTCTCTTTTCACACTCCAAACTCTTCCTAGACAGTTCTATGTGGACACTTTACAGGCAGCACAACTCAGCGTGTCCAAAACTGCAACAATCACCCTTCCACAAACATTACTCCTTCCTCCTCCACAATAACCTCTATTTTGATTAACTGCAATACTATTAGACCAATTTGAGAGCTGTATTAAAGTTGGTTGGTTTTTTAAAATCTGTTTTTGTGGTTATAAGCAAAAGGAAACTGACTCCAGATTGCATAATACTTTTTTTACCTAAGTGAGTATTGAAAGGATACTGCGATATTTCACAGACTCAAAGAAAGAGCCAACATTTTAAGCGAAGGAACCAAGACATCCAGTCTCCTGGAGACTTCAGGAGATGACCTTTTTTCCCAAAGCCTAGCTACAAACACAATTCCAGGTTCTCTTAGCGGGTGTGGATGGGTGTTTTCTAAGTTCCTTTTGTATTCCCTAGGAAAGAACTATATTGGCCCAACTAGGGTCATGTGTCACTTGCAGGTCAGTCAGCTATGGTCCGAAACTGGAAAAGTTAATTTGCAACCCATAAAACCAACAAAGAATCAGTACCACAATATAAAAATATTCCCTACAAATCTTTATCCCCATATTCCATCCCCACATCACCCACAAAAAAGAAAGGGAAAGAAAAGTGGGCATTACTTACAAAGTAGGGAACAATCCTCAACAATAAGACAGAAGAAGTTGCCCAGTATCAGTGCTAATCAAGAGATATACATTAACAAAAAAGAATCATTTCACATTCATCAAAGTTGAGAGCTCAAAAATAAAATCAACTACAGACAACTGATTTTCAACAAAAGTGCCAAGACCATTCAACGAGGAAAAAAATAATCTTTTCATATGCCAAGACAACTGAATAGCCACATGCAAAAGAATGAAAGTTGGATCCTCATCTCACACTATACACAAAAAAGTAACTTAAAATGTTGAGAAACCTAAACATAAAAGCTAAAACTTTTAAACTCCTAGAAGAAAACATAGGATAAATTTTTATAACCTTGGATTTGGCAAGGTAGTCTTAGATATGATACCAAAAGCATGAGTAACAAAGGAAAAATAAATTCCATTTCATCAAAATTAAAAACCACATTAAGCTACAAAAGTCTTAACAAACTTAAGAAGACCAAAAAAATTTATCAAGTATCTTTTCTGAACACAACAGTATGTCAAGAAAACAAAACTGGAAAAGTAACAAACTAGCTACCGAATAACCAAAGCCCATTCTGAACCTTTCACAAATGTAATAATACAATATGCAGGCTTTTGTGATGGGCTTCTGTTACTTAATGTTTTCAAGGTTACCCATGTTATAAGATTCATCAGTTCTTCACTTATTTTCATTGTCAAATAACACTCCATTGTATAGATACACCACATTTTATTTATCCTTTTCTCAGTTACTGGGTACATTCAGGTTGTTTCTATTTTGGGGATACTATAACTAAAGCTGCTATGAACATTTGTATACAAGTTTTTGTGAAGATGTATGTTTTTATTTCTCTTGGATACATACCTCTGAGTAGGACTGCTGGAATCATATGGTAACTATGTTTACAGTTTCTGAGAAACTGTCAAACAATTTTCCAAAACAGCTATGTCACTTTACAGTATCACCCACAATATATGAAAGCTCCATATTTCATATCCTCACCAACACTTATTTTCTATTTTTAAAATTATAGACAGTCTTCAGTTCAGCCGCTCAGTCGTGTCTGACTCTTTGTGACCCCATGAATTGCAGCATGCCAGGCCTCCCTGTCCATCATCAACTCCCGGAGTTCACCCAAACCCATGTCCATCGAGTTGGTGATGCCATCCAGCCATCTCATCCTCTGTCGTCCCCTTCTCCTCCTGCCCCCAATCCCTCCCAGAATCAGGATCTTTTCCAAAGAGTCAACTCTTTGCATGAGGTGGCCAAAGTACTGGAGTTTCAGCTTCAACATCAGTCCTTCCAATGAACACCCAGGACTGATCTCCTTTAGAATGGACTGGTTAGATCTCCCTGCACTTCAAGGGACTCTCAAGAGTCTTCTCCAACACCACAGTTCAAAAGTATCAATTATTTGATGCTCAGCTTTCTTCACAGTCCAACTCTCACATCCATACATTACCACAGGAAAAACCATAGCCTTGACTAGACGGACCTTTTCTTGGCAAAGTAATGTTTCTGCTTTTTAATATGCTATCTAGGTTGGTCATAACTTTCCTTCCAAGGAGTAAGCATCTTTTAATTTCATGGTTGCAATCACCATCTGCAGTGAGGTCTATAATAGCCTTGTTTCTAAACTAACGCTTCCTTTAGTAAAACATTTCAGATTTCAAGTTGGCACCATTTTTCTGAAAGGCAATATGATTACACACTGAAAGTCTTAAAAATGTCAGTACATTCTGATCTAGTGATTCCAGTTTCAGCAATTTGCCCTAAACAGATCATGATATGGACACAGTATAAAGAACTAGCTGCAGATGTTTGCCACCATGTTTCCTATAGCGACCTCCTCTATGCTGGACAGGATTTCTGCAATCCCCCCTTCCCTCTTGCAGTAAGCAATCCAGAGGCCTCCTGTAACTTTTGGCTTCATTTCTTCTTCTGCTGAGCGTTCATTCTACTGTACAAACTGTTCCTTTATCATCACTTGGGTTATGACTAAAGCATTTGTTGGTGGTGGTCAGCTGCCGAGTCACGTCCAACTCTTTGCAACTCCATGGACTGCAGCATGCCAGGCCTCCCTGTTCCTCACCACTCCCGGAGGTTGCCCAAGTTTACGTGCGTAAGACATGGCTTGTCCTGAATTCCCCCAGTAAAACACTGCCACGAGGTAACTGTGTAATGGGGAGATTTGGGTATTAATGGGCGAAGCTTACACTGGTGCATAACTATTCTTTAAAAAACTCGCCCAGTCATTTCTGCCTACTCGTACTTCCGCCTTGGTTCTAAGTTCATCACCCTCTCACCACTCACCCACCTATCCTCTTCATCCCCTCTCTCCTACTCTCAAATTATTATTCACGTTTTTCAAGTTACTTTTAGCTATGTCTCTGCTGTTCTCTTTCAACCCATTTCCTCAGGCCCACACTTCTCATGTAAAGAGGCAATCAAGATGTTTTTCCAAACAAAGGCAACTGACAAAGCAGTAACTTTTCTTATCCTACTATATTTATAACAGAAACATGCTGAACAAAACCTTCGGTCATTCAGCAAATATTTTTCACAGGCATAGTTCTTGGTGCTGGGGATTTTAAAGATGAACCAAACAGATGTAGTCCTAACCTCAAGGAGTTTAGCTACTACTGACAGGGAGGGGTGGAGGGAGGAAAGGAAAGGAGGCAGTAAGGACAGAAGAGAACAGCCGTGGAAGCAGCGGGTGGGGCGCAGCGGCCAGGCACAGTGCAGACAGAAGGTTCCAAAGAGGAGGCACGGCATGACATAGCGCTCTACAGGCCAGCTAAGGATTCTGGAGTTCACGCTAACGATGGTTGCAGAGCTGTATTTGATTGCCATTAAAAAGAAAAAGATTTACCTACTTAATGATTACAGACTGTAAGGGGCAAGAGCAGAAATAGAAATGTCAATGAATAAATTATGGCAGCATCACAAGAAAGATATGGTGATGCCTTTGACTGTGTCTAGTAAAATGGCAATCCACTCCAGTATTCCTGCCTGGAGAATCCCAGGGACAGAGGAGCCTAGTGGGCTGCCATCTATGGGGTGGCACAGAGTCAGATACAACTGAAGCGACTTAGCAGCAGTAACAGAAAAATGGTTAAATGAATCATAATAAATCCATATAATGGAATATGATACAGCCATTGTACATGATGTCCATTATAAATGATGTAAAAGAACACATAAACACAGAAAAATGTTTATATTAAATGTAAACAAAGCAAGTTATAAAAGTAGACTATTATCTGGGTCATAAAGTTGATTCATCCATGTATAGCATGATGCTATCTTACAAAAAATTTAATATGCGTGGAATATTAAAGCTGGAAGGCTTAGAGCTCATCTAGTCTACCAAAACCAGAAAAGCTTCAGAACTTAATGACAGTAAAGACAGAACAAAGATCTAACTCTCAAAATAGCACTTACTCTTTACTACCCATGGTCTCCCCATTATATTGGCTCTCACAGATGCACTTCTGTTAGTCTGGCATTAAAATATGAAAATAGAACAGAATTTTTTCTTTTACTCATATTATACTGTATATAACATTATAAATCTGGTTAAATATAGATTCTTAAAAATGTATCTATAATTGACAGAAGTCTTGACAAATTTTAAAAAGGCAGGAGAGGTGGGATAATCTCAAAATAAGCCAAGAACATATACATATTTTTGTTGTCCAGTCACTAAGGCATGTCTGACTGTTTGTGACTCCACGGACTGTAGCCTGCCAGGCTTGGTCCATGGGCTCCCCCAGGCAAGAATATTGGAGTGGGCTGCCATTACCTTCTCCAGTATGCATATATACATATATATACACACACAAAGACATACATATATTTATAGGACTTTGCATTAATCAAGTCATTGACTGTTAACAGATACACTTCATGCTAGCACACATTATTAAAATGTCTGTGGTCAGTGGTTTTTTGAAATTCTAACAATGCTACACAGAATCTCTTAAGGAAATAACATTCTTGGGCAGCAAAACACTGTTTCTGTGACACCAGTCACCATTTCTCCTTTGAATCTGCACGTTTCCCTGGCTATGATTTTATTTTAGGCCAGGAAGGGCAGAGGCTCCCTCTAGAAACCAGTAACCTAACCCCCTCCTTTCTATGGTAATATAGCACAGCCATTCACTGTCTGACCTACAGGAAAAAACCTGCTGTTAATTAACCATTAATTACTTGAATACAGCCTGCATTATGTGGAAAAATGTGTTACCTTCATCTTAATTTAAAAGACATCTGAGGTTCAAACNGAAAAGTAACAAACTAGCTACCGAATAACCAAAGCCCATTCTGAACCTTTCACAAATGTAATAATACAATATGCAGGCTTTTGTGATGGGCTTCTGTTACTTAATGTTTTCAAGGTTACCCATGTTATAAGATTCATCAGTTCTTCACTTATTTTCATTGTCAAATAACACTCCATTGTATAGATACACCACATTTTATTTATCCTTTTCTCAGTTACTGGGTACATTCAGGTTGTTTCTATTTTGGGGATACTATAACTAAAGCTGCTATGAACATTTGTATACAAGTTTTTGTGAAGATGTATGTTTTTATTTCTCTTGGATACATACCTCTGAGTAGGACTGCTGGAATCATATGGTAACTATGTTTACAGTTTCTGAGAAACTGTCAAACAATTTTCCAAAACAGCTATGTCACTTTACAGTATCACCCACAATATATGAAAGCTCCATATTTCATATCCTCACCAACACTTATTTTCTATTTTTAAAATTATAGACAGTCTTCAGTTCAGCCGCTCAGTCGTGTCTGACTCTTTGTGACCCCATGAATTG
Source organism: Oreotragus oreotragus (assembly GCA_006410675.1). NCBI lineage: Eukaryota > Metazoa > Chordata > Mammalia > Artiodactyla > Bovidae > Oreotragus > Oreotragus oreotragus. Next base: position 122,650 of record SJYX01006401.1, read on the forward strand.
CAGCATGCCAGGCCTCCCTGTCCATCATCAACTCCCGGAGTTCACCCAAACCCATGTCCATCGAGTTGGTGATGCCATCCAGCCATCTCATCCTCTGTCGTCCCCTTCTCCTCCTGCCCCCAATCCCTCCCAGAATCAGGATCTTTTCCAAAGAGTCAACTCTTTGCATGAGGTGGCCAAAGTACTGGAGTTTCAGCTTCAACATCAGTCCTTCCAATGAACACCCAGGACTGATCTCCTTTAGAATGGACTGGTTAGATCTCCCTGCACTTCAAGGGACTCTCAAGAGTCTTCTCCAACACCACAGTTCAAAAGTATCAATTATTTGATGCTCAGCTTTCTTCACAGTCCAACTCTCACATCCATACATTACCACAGGAAAAACCATAGCCTTGACTAGACGGACCTTTTCTTGGCAAAGTAATGTTTCTGCTTTTTAATATGCTATCTAGGTTGGTCATAACTTTCCTTCCAAGGAGTAAGCATCTTTTAATTTCATGGTTGCAATCACCATCTGCAGTGAGGTCTATAATAGCCTTGTTTCTAAACTAACGCTTCCTTTAGTAAAACATTTCAGATTTCAAGTTGGCACCATTTTTCTGAAAGGCAATATGATTACACACTGAAAGTCTTAAAAATGTCAGTACATTCTGATCTAGTGATTCCAGTTTCAGCAATTTGCCCTAAACAGATCATGATATGGACACAGTATAAAGAACTAGCTGCAGATGTTTGCCACCATGTTTCCTATAGCGACCTCCTCTATGCTGGACAGGATTTCTGCAATCCCCCCTTCCCTCTTGCAGTAAGCAATCCAGAGGCCTCCTGTAACTTTTGGCTTCATTTCTTCTTCTGCTGAGCGTTCATTCTACTGTACAAACTGTTCCTTTATCATCACTTGGGTTATGACTAAAGCATTTGTTGGTGGTGGTCAGCTGCCGAGTCACGTCCAACTCTTTGCAACTCCATGGACTGCAGCATGCCAGGCCTCCCTGTTCCTCACCACTCCCGGAGGTTGCCCAAGTTTACGTGCGTAAGACATGGCTTGTCCTGAATTCCCCCAGTAAAACACTGCCACGAGGTAACTGTGTAATGGGGAGATTTGGGTATTAATGGGCGAAGCTTACACTGGTGCATAACTATTCTTTAAAAAACTCGCCCAGTCATTTCTGCCTACTCGTACTTCCGCCTTGGTTCTAAGTTCATCACCCTCTCACCACTCACCCACCTATCCTCTTCATCCCCTCTCTCCTACTCTCAAATTATTATTCACGTTTTTCAAGTTACTTTTAGCTATGTCTCTGCTGTTCTCTTTCAACCCATTTCCTCAGGCCCACACTTCTCATGTAAAGAGGCAATCAAGATGTTTTTCCAAACAAAGGCAACTGACAAAGCAGTAACTTTTCTTATCCTACTATATTTATAACAGAAACATGCTGAACAAAACCTTCGGTCATTCAGCAAATATTTTTCACAGGCATAGTTCTTGGTGCTGGGGATTTTAAAGATGAACCAAACAGATGTAGTCCTAACCTCAAGGAGTTTAGCTACTACTGACAGGGAGGGGTGGAGGGAGGAAAGGAAAGGAGGCAGTAAGGACAGAAGAGAACAGCCGTGGAAGCAGCGGGTGGGGCGCAGCGGCCAGGCACAGTGCAGACAGAAGGTTCCAAAGAGGAGGCACGGCATGACATAGCGCTCTACAGGCCAGCTAAGGATTCTGGAGTTCACGCTAACGATGGTTGCAGAGCTGTATTTGATTGCCATTAAAAAGAAAAAGATTTACCTACTTAATGATTACAGACTGTAAGGGGCAAGAGCAGAAATAGAAATGTCAATGAATAAATTATGGCAGCATCACAAGAAAGATATGGTGATGCCTTTGACTGTGTCTAGTAAAATGGCAATCCACTCCAGTATTCCTGCCTGGAGAATCCCAGGGACAGAGGAGCCTAGTGGGCTGCCATCTATGGGGTGGCACAGAGTCAGATACAACTGAAGCGACTTAGCAGCAGTAACAGAAAAATGGTTAAATGAATCATAATAAATCCATATAATGGAATATGATACAGCCATTGTACATGATGTCCATTATAAATGATGTAAAAGAACACATAAACACAGAAAAATGTTTATATTAAATGTAAACAAAGCAAGTTATAAAAGTAGACTATTATCTGGGTCATAAAGTTGATTCATCCATGTATAGCATGATGCTATCTTACAAAAAATTTAATATGCGTGGAATATTAAAGCTGGAAGGCTTAGAGCTCATCTAGTCTACCAAAACCAGAAAAGCTTCAGAACTTAATGACAGTAAAGACAGAACAAAGATCTAACTCTCAAAATAGCACTTACTCTTTACTACCCATGGTCTCCCCATTATATTGGCTCTCACAGATGCACTTCTGTTAGTCTGGCATTAAAATATGAAAATAGAACAGAATTTTTTCTTTTACTCATATTATACTGTATATAACATTATAAATCTGGTTAAATATAGATTCTTAAAAATGTATCTATAATTGACAGAAGTCTTGACAAATTTTAAAAAGGCAGGAGAGGTGGGATAATCTCAAAATAAGCCAAGAACATATACATATTTTTGTTGTCCAGTCACTAAGGCATGTCTGACTGTTTGTGACTCCACGGACTGTAGCCTGCCAGGCTTGGTCCATGGGCTCCCCCAGGCAAGAATATTGGAGTGGGCTGCCATTACCTTCTCCAGTATGCATATATACATATATATACACACACAAAGACATACATATATTTATAGGACTTTGCATTAATCAAGTCATTGACTGTTAACAGATACACTTCATGCTAGCACACATTATTAAAATGTCTGTGGTCAGTGGTTTTTTGAAATTCTAACAATGCTACACAGAATCTCTTAAGGAAATAACATTCTTGGGCAGCAAAACACTGTTTCTGTGACACCAGTCACCATTTCTCCTTTGAATCTGCACGTTTCCCTGGCTATGATTTTATTTTAGGCCAGGAAGGGCAGAGGCTCCCTCTAGAAACCAGTAACCTAACCCCCTCCTTTCTATGGTAATATAGCACAGCCATTCACTGTCTGACCTACAGGAAAAAACCTGCTGTTAATTAACCATTAATTACTTGAATACAGCCTGCATTATGTGGAAAAATGTGTTACCTTCATCTTAATTTAAAAGACATCTGAGGTTCAAACTGGCAAGAAGATACACTTTATAAACACATTTATACCATTATTCTCCTTCAAAGAATTAGAAAAGAGATTTCTTTTCCTATGGTTCTGCAGGGCTTGAAATAGTAAGAAAGGTACAATATGAGAAAATGATGGTTTCTCCCTGAAGCTTTTTGCAAGGCAGAAAATACATTTTTTTAATTTGGGAGATTTTTAAATTATTGTTAGTTACTTGAATAATGAAGATGGGATCTTACTGAGGGTTAATGAAGTCTATTTGAAATTTAAGATCTTTGTGTTGAATTTGCCTTAAATACATTAAAGTTATCTGAATTTGTGAACTAAATTAGATCAAATAGAAAATAGAGAGGATTTGTCACAGGTATAGAGTGCATGACCAATAAAATCAGGTTCAGCTATAAGAAAGAATGTTTATAAATATGGAAGAAAGTTGCCTCAATATTTTTATAATTTTATGTGCATTATTTTTCACATCTTAAAGCTGCCCGAGTATAGAAAAATATAGGACTTCAATAACAGTTACCAGCATGATTTGCTTTTATTACCTTTCTGTTCAAGACCCTTGTTTCCCCTTGTAGCATGTCAAATTGCCCCCAAAACCATATTATACAGCAGAGAAATGTTGTTCACACTTCACTGGCTATTGATTTACTTTATTTATTGGCACAAAATCAGCTTGAGATAAACATTTTGTCCCCCATTTCCACTATTGTAAGTGGTGTTCTTCATTGCAAGATAGGTAAGCCCAAATGTGCAGGGTCACAATTCGACATGGCTTTCTAATCAATGTGTGAAAAATTATCTAATGAATAATGGGTTGCACATTTCCACAAACAAATTAACCAGGGTGAGACTGAAACTAATGATTATATTTATCTAATGTAATTTCACATCTGTTACTAGTGGTAGTAATTTTTTTCTCTTTCATCCATGGTGTCCTCAAAATTACAACTTAGCTTTTCAGATACAGTTATAGGACATCAGTTTAACTAGAAAATAGACAATTTTGTGGAATGTTCTTTTTTTCATTGAATACCAGCAGCCCTGAGAAATATGATGCTATTTAATAAAATCTGTGAATTCAGGTACTGCTTGATTATTACCTCTGTTGTGTTTAAGCATGCCTGTGGGCTAAATTTCATAGCCTATGGGTCAAATCTTATCTCATAAAGAGCAAATGACCCCTTTCTATCACTGTAAGACCATTCTTAATTCTGTCTGTCCTTGTAATAAAATTAATATTTATCCTGATTTAAAGTGTAGAATTTTTAAAGTAGAAACAGTTCCCAACTTAGAAAAAAAAATTAAATCCTAAACATTTTATTTGGAATTCAGGGCACCTAAGGCTCCCAGGCAAGCCCACAGAAGTCTATTGCATCCACATGTAATTTCGTCATAGACGCTAGCCACAGCTGGTGTTATATTTCCTATAGAAGAGAGCATTCAGAGTTTAAACCAAGAACACCTGTCTTTCAGCTCTGGTTTCCCACTCTCCTGCCATCTGCCAGGAAGTTTAGGGAGTCTCCTACTATAACATACAGATTTTGGCATCATTGGAGAAGGGACCTAAAAGGATGAGTTTGAGGTAAAAAGGTAATTTCACCTGCAAAGAGGTGAGGAGCTTTAGGAGCATTTGTTGAAGTATATACCAGAGAGGTTTCTTGGCCCTATTTGTGCTCTCTAACCAGACAGACGTCAGCCTGATTCTGAAACCAAATCCTCTGATTTTAATAAAAAGTTCCAGTGATTTGTATTCTAAGATTTCCATTATTAGCAATTAGACTCTGATTGAGAAAATCTGCAAATTCTACCACATACTTTAAGAATTCCCTAATAAATTTTCACTTTTGTGAGGGACTCTGGTTAGGTTCACTATGAAGAAAAAGTAGAGAACCAAGAAACATCTTTTGATCCTTAGCAGGAAAAAACAACAATTCCCAATGTTTGAGTTCTCAAACTTTCCTGGGAGATTATTGAGGACTTCAAAGTGCATTTGTTTATAAGTTATATCAAGCACTATTAGGAATTAAAACTATTAAAACTGATATTAGAAAAGTTTTAAGTACTTATTAATTCATTTTGAAACAAAAGTAAACTCATTACATGTTAAAGTAAATAAGTAGTTTATTAAAGATTTAGCTGATTCTCAAACAACATGAGGTTAGGGACACTGACCCTCTGCACAGTCAACAATCTGAGTATAATATAGTCAGCTCTCCATATCCTCAGCTCCACATCTGAGGATTCAGCGAACCATGGATAGTGCAATGCTGTATTTACTGCTTTTAAAAATCTACACAGAAGTAGACCCACACTGTTCAAACTCACGCTGTTGAAGGGTTAACTGCAAACGTGCGTGCACTGTGCTGTGCTTAGTCTCTCAGTCGGCTCCGACTCTTTCCCACCCCACGGACTGTAGCCCGCCAGGCTCCTCTGTCCATGGGATTCTCCAGGCACGAACACTGGAGTGGGTAGCCTATCCCTTCTCCAGGGGAACTTCCCGATCCAGGAACTGAACCGGGGTCTCCTGTATTGCAGGCAGATTCTTTACCAGCTGAGCTACCCAGGAAGCCCCAACTGTAAATGTATCCCCTCCAAAAAAATTTAATAAAAAGATTGTCTTAATAGAAGACAGCTGAATTCTTATAAATGAGCTTCCTCTTTGTCATGGTATATTGTTTTGACTAAAATATACTTAAAGAGAAAATTCAGCCCCAGACAGATATGTAGCTGGAAAGAGGTTATTTTAATAGTAATTTTGGATAATTGTGGATATTTTGCTTTGATAAAAACCTAAAATGTGTCAAGTGATAGTTTCTTTTTAATGTATTTATTTACCTGGAGGATAATTACAATATTGTGATGGCTCTTGCCAACATCAACATAAATCGGCCATGGGTAGACAGGCACCCCTCCCATCCTGAGCCCCGCTTCCCCTCTCCCTCCCCACCCCACCCACTAGGCTGTCCCAGAGCACTGGCTTTGAGTGCCCTGCCTCAGGCATCTCGCTCACACTGGTCACCTATTTTACACATGGCGATGTGCATGTTTCAATGCTACCTTCTCAGGTCACCCCACCCTCTCCTTCTCCCACTGAGTCCAAACCTCTGTTCTTTACGTCTGTGTCTCCTTTGCTGCCCTGCATGTAGAAGCATCAGCACGCTCTTTCTAAATTCCATATTATGTGTTAATATACAATATTTGTCTTCCTCTTCCTAACTTACTTCACTCTGTTTAGTAGGCTCTAGGTTCATCCACCTCTTTAGGACTGACTCAAATGCATTCCTTTTTATAGCTGAGTAATACTCCATTGTGTGTATCTACCACAACTTCCTTATCCACTCATCTGCCAATGGACATCTAGGTTGCTGCCATGTCCTAGCTTTTGTAAATAGTGCTGCAATGAAGTTAGCTGCAGTACAGACTGTGACACCATATCAATGGAATTTTCATCCTTTCTGACACTAAAAATATGTTGGCTTATTTTCTACTTTGAATGGATTCTCTAACTTGCATGATTTTGTACCACCATATATTGGTTATTTGGAAAATATTAGTTCACTAATTTACGCAGATCCTTCAAATGTTGACACGTTTCATTATATAGTGTTTAAAGAACACATTTACCAATCTTATCGGAAAACTTTAAATACTGGAATCTTATCAAGCTCATAGCAGCTAATACAAGTCTTCCAAACGTCTAATTTTTACTTGAAAGGTCAAATTTTTATCATTGGCAATAAAACTTTCCATTGTTTCCTTGAACTTTCCTTGAAAATCACTTTGTTCATTTTTAAGAAAATATCTGTCAAACACCCAACTCTGAATAGCCAGAGTCAGTTGCCCTTGCAAGTAAAAATAGTATTCCATGAAAAAAGAAAAACAGCTAGATCAGCTCACAACTTAAACAATCACACAAACGTTTTTCCTCAAGAACCACTGTGCTTTGGTATGAAGGCAAAAGTGTTTTATGTACATTTCCCATTTCATCACCAGAATATTAAAGGGATATATACTCAAGAGTTGAGACTTAATAAAATAAATTTTTATTGATCAAATTGTTCTGAAGTGAATCTTTCTTTCTTTCCTTTTTACTTTAAGTATACAACGACTACTGGTACAGTTTGGTGTCATTGTACTGATTCATTCTAAAACATGAACAGCTTTTATCCACCATTGCTTTTGTACCATCAAACCAAATATCAACACAGCAAAAAAGGTTAATCATATCTTAGTCTTACAATGAAAATGGCTTTAACCTCCCAAATCTCCTCAAAGGGGACCCTCAGGTATCTTCAGCCTACCTTTGTGGATCACTGCTCTCAACAATGTATGGACGGAAGGTAGAGGTTGGGGGAGAGGGATAAAGTCTTTCTAAAAGCAATCCAGAATTGAAGAAAATGTGCTCTGAATATAAATGAATATTTAATTCATTAGGCTTTCCTTAGTTTGACTTTAAAGAACTACTTCATTTAGTTTTCTACTTTGCTTCTGGCCCTGATCAGAGACTGGCCTCAATGAGCAGTTTTATCAAGAGTCAATACTAGGCAAACAATGAAAGAAATTTCATGGCTCCCCAGCAAATAAATGCCTGTGAGGGCTAGTGCCGTCAGTAATCTAAATAAAAAGGGAAGCCTCTTGATCATCTGACTTTATATCTCCCTTTGCGTGTTCTGTCTACACCAGAATGTAAGCTACTCCAGATGCTCCTTGAGCTCCTTGTTTTACTCACAGCTTTATCCTCAGTTCCTAGGACAGTTACTGGCTCATAACAGGCACTCAACAAATACTTACTGGATGAACGAAGGCAGCCCATATGAGCATATACAAGGAGTAAACTAGAAAGAATATAATTCATCATTTTACAAACACATCCAGGTGAGTGTTTCAATCTTCAAAATAATTAGAGAGACCACAAACATTTTCCAGTGATGCTGCAGCTACTGCTCAGGGTATTTTTTTTAAACACCAGAGAGGAAGTGCTGGAAATGCACTGCAGCTGGATTCAGAAACACTGGCTCCATTCCTGCTTCTAGCAATTGCCACTGATACGAAACTGGGCAGTGACTTAACCTGAGATTATCTCCTTCACTTAAAGCTGAGAGAGAAATAATTATTTCACAGAGGCATTGTGAGAACGGAATTAAATGAAACTACGTTTGTGAAAGTATCTAGCTCAGTGCCTAGCAAACAGAAAATGGCAAGCATGTGTAAATGCCAGTGCATCGGCATTTGGTATTGGGCTATCACACATCTAGAAAGCATGAATTTTACTACATGACATTTTCCCTATATATCATCTATCTACATATTTCATAAAGCCTTAAACACTCGGTATATGGTCATCATCCAAAGCAAGAATAAATTCATCAAAGACATTGTCAAAAAAGGGCTTCAAGTAAAACTCAAACACTGGAGTTCTGAAGGCTCATAAGGGTAGCTAGGGGAAATAGCCCCCGTGAAACGGAAGGAACTGTAACTGAATGAAAAACGAGGCACAGAACTGATAATACAGTGGGAATGGTATTATTACCTACAATATTTTTTTAGTTATCAGAAGGAAAATTTTGGGGTGAAAACTTGACCCTTCATAGAATTCTAATTTTGCCAACACATACTACCTGAGATGAACCCCAAACTCAACTGGGTCTGAAAGTTGGAAATCACTTTATTTTCCAACTGCTGGGAATCAGTCAATTGCTGATGTCCAGGGGATGAAAATGGTAATGCTATTTCATCTTCTAGAAAGCCTCATCAGAAAGAATTACAAGCACGTCAATAAAATAGAGAAACTATGCATAATATTAATGCTTAATTTTTCACAAAATTTAAAAGCAGCATGGAGACATGCTGTATAAGCTCTCTAACACACTGTGACCATGAGTTTGGGTAGCAGAAGAAAAACCTCTGCTGCTCCGGTCAGAAGCTGCTTCTCTGAATGTTACCGACATGTCAAGTTCACTGCTCAGTAGCTTATCTTTCCTTACCTCCGATATCTCCCCCGGAGACTTAGAGTGGAAATAAAGTAAAAAATAATTCCTCCTCAGTCTCTTTTTCTATTCATAAATCTCCAGACTGAAACTTTAAAAATCATCTTCATTTGTGGGAAGACCAGAATTTTCATAAACTGCTGAAACTAAAAACTAAATACTCTTAGGGAGGATAATTTGACATTATCTTAAAAATTAAAAATGCAAAACTGTTTAGCCAAGCAATTCTGCTTCCAAGAATATCCAAAAGACACAGACACCAGAAACAATTTATGTTCAACATGATTTACTACAGCATTAGGTGTAGAAGTGCCTAATAGATGTAGAAAAAGACCAAAAGCAACTTACAAGTCCATCGACTGTTGTTCAGTGTCTAAGTCATGTCCAACTCTTTTGTGACCCAGGGACTACAGCCCGCCAGGCTCCTCTGTCCATGGATTTCCCAGGCAAGAATACTGCAGTGGGTTGCCATTTCCTTCTCCAACACAGCCATCGATAAGGCATTTAAATAATTTATGTTATATCCATACAATGAAATACTATTTGAAAAGAATGAAAAAGCTCTTTTGTGTACTGGTGTAGAAAGCTTTCCAATACACGTGAAAAGAAGCAATCCACAGAATAGTGGAACAGAATGTCAGTTACCAACTTTGTACAAAAGAGGGGAGAATAATATATAATTACGTTTGCTTACAATGCAATTTTTAAAGCTTTAGCATATATATGAAACTCATGACTATCTGATAAAAAAGGAGAATTTCAATGTTTGACAACAAAGGCGAGAGGAAGGCTTTGTACTACAGATCTTCTCATGTTTTGATTCTTTTTTTCTTACTTTTTAAAAATTTTAATTGGAGGCTAATTACTTTATAATACCGTGGTGGTTTTTGCCACACATTCACATGAATCAGTCATGGGTGTACCCATCCTAACCTTCCCTCCCACCTCCCTCCCCATCCCATCATGTTTTGATTCTTTATCATATAGATGTATTGCATACTTTTAAATTTTTTTTCTTACCTTAAAAAAAAATCTAGCCTCTCCAACTGGGGAAGCCAACTTCTACTTCCTGGATGAGACACTAAAGACACACTCCTGGCAGTAACCAGAGGTGACAGCAGCTAGCTGGGCATACTGTTTTGGTTGTCAACCCCCTGCGGCCCCCTTGGCTCCTGCCCATCTTCTAAGCCTTCGCCTTCTACTCTGGGTCCTATATCATTTCTGAGCCTCCATCATCCTTCTAAGAAAGTCGTGCACTAACAACTGTAAGGCATTTTTCTGTTTCTTGTCATGAAACACCTTGACTTTCACCAACAAAAATTTGAGTTACCTGTTATGAGCAGGGGAGGAGACACAAGTATAAAATACAAATACTATCACTGTTCTCAAGGAGATTATAATCAGATTTAGAGTCATAAAGAACTAAAAAATATGTTAATGAAGGGGATGGTCAGAGGACAAGGAAAGAAATCAGCGATTTGAAGTAGTCAGGGAATGCTAGATGACGTGGCTTTCCCAGGAAGAAATTACCATACCTGCCCTCCCAAGCAGAATTCATTACTCTTTACAACTGTCCTTTTTTATTTATAATACTATTAAAGTTAGCTGTTTATACACCAGTTTCTTCCACAGTCTCTACTGTCTGAGTTTCTTGAAGAAATATTTTTAAGAGACTAACTTGTACCAGAAACGTTCATTCATCCAATAATTTCACACACACCCCTCCCACCACCCTCCGCTCCCCATCCCTCTGGGCTGTCCCAGTGCACCAGCTTTGAGTGCCCTGATGAAACCACTTTTTAAAAGAAAGTTGTGGTGAAATACAAATAAAAAAATTTACCATCTTAAACCACTTTGAGTGTACAGCTCAGTGGCATCGAGTACATTAAGTACACTGCTGCTGTGAGCATCACCCCACCCATCCACAGAACTCTTCATGTCTTATAAAACTGGTCATAACTATGATATGAGCCAATTTTCAAGGTATTTGCATAAGGGTAAGAGAGAAGAAAAGGCACAATGGTGTTAGAAAATGGATGAAGGTTTCCTATAGGGAAGTAATAAGAAATAAAGCTGGTAAAATACACTGCAGACATTAGTTGGGGCACTGAAGACCATGCTAAACATCAGGAAAGGTGGCATTCTCATAACGGCTACAGAAGCAAATAGGGAGTGCAGATGAATGAAGTGAGCTGGCTAAAAGCAGCAGAATCAGGCAAACTGGAGTGAGTCTATGCCTTGCCTAAAAGCATCCAAATTTAAAAGCAAAAAGAAAACGCACTTTGTAGTCACTAAACAGTTTGCAGGCCACAGACTTCTGCGAGGCCATGGAGAAGTTTTTGAGTAAGAAGGAACCAGGATCAGAAGGATGTGTTAAGAAAAACCAGCAATAGCACAGATAGAAAGCTAAAAAGCTCAGGAGGACAAGCAAGAGGGAATAAAGCTCTGAATTAGGATAAGAGCAATATTCCTCAATGGGTGAAACCATTAGATAAAAAGTTTAAATAAGAAACTAAACAATGAAGGTAAGGCTGTCACCACTTGAACACGTTGATCAATTATGGCATTACTAAAAGTAAAAGAATAGAGGCTGCGATAAATGCTATGAAGAAAAACTCCACAGGGACAAGACCCAGCTCCACCTACCACTGAGCAGAAACATGAGATTAAATTAGATGCTTGCTCTATATGACTCTTACAGATCTGATATTCCACAGTAAGTTTGGTCTAAATGTGTTTAAAATGTCACAGAATACTGAGGGAAAATGGATTTTTTAATGACATAAACTTCTTATACACATATATGAAGAAAATATATAAAAATGACAATACTTCATTTTAAGTGGCATATAGGTGAATTTTTAAATGCTTTTTGTTGATTCTATATATGTTCTAAGGTTTCAAACTATTGCCTTTATCTAAATTCCCCAATTCCATTCTTCCCACTTTCACTTAGATGTACTCCAATCATGCTTGTGCCCTTTTTAAAACTTCATGAGACCACTTTTTTAAATTAATTAACTTATTTTGATTGGAGGCTAATTACTTCACAACACTGTGGTGGTTTATGCCATACATTGGCATGAATCAGCCATGGGTGAACATGTGTCCCCCATCCCGAACACCCCTCCCACCGCCCTCCCCTCCCCATCCCTCTGGGCTGTCCCAGTGCACCAGCTTTGAGTGCCCTGATGAAACCACTTTTTAAAAGAAAGTTGTGGTGAAATACAAAAAAATTTACCATCTTAAACCACTTTGAGTGTACAGCTCAGTGGCATCGAGTACGTTAAGTACACTGCTGCTGTGAGCATCGCCCCACCCATCCACAGAACTCTTCATGTCTTACAAAACTGAAACTCAGTATGCACTCAATAGTAATTCCCATTCTCCACATAGTCTTGGTAACATCCATTCTACTTTCTAGATATATGAATTTGAGTACTCTTGGTACCTAATGTAAGTGAAGTCATACAATACCAGTACTTTTTTGACTGGCTTATTTCACTTAGTATAATGCCCTCAAGGTTCATCTAAAATGTAGCATGTGTCAGAATATCCTTCCTCTTCAAATCTAAGTAGTGTTCCATTGTATGTATATACCACATTTTACTTAATCATTCATTCATCAATGGACACCTAGATTGCTTCCATCTTTTGGTTACTGTGAATAAGGCTGCTATAAACATGAGTAAACAAAAATGTCCTCGAGTCCCCCCTATTTTAAGTTCCTTTAGGTATATATTCAGAAAAGCATTTTCTGGACTGTTCAGTAATGTTATTTTTAGTTTTCTGAGGAATCACTGTACTGTTTTCCATAGCATCTGTACCATTTCACATTCTCAACCACACTATACAATACAGGGTTGCGATTTCTCCACATCCTGGCCAAATACTTCTTTGTTTTTCTAACAGCAGCCCTCTTACTGGGTATGAGGTGGTATCTCACTGTGGTTTTGCTCTGTATTTTCTTAATGATTCTCTATGGTTTTATCAAAAGAACATGTTAGCCAACACGAAGAACTCCTATTGGCCAAAGATGGGGTACTCTGAGCATCAAAATAAATACAACTGACTAAAAAACAATGAATATACAAAGCTCAAGTTTGTAACGATAGTAAAAAAAAAACAAACTATGAACACTACTGGAAAGAACTAGGGCATACATGACTTATTCTTAAGACTGACAGTTAAAAGGCAAAAAAACACAGGCATTTATTTTGTCTTTTCTATACAAAATGTATTTTAGGATAACCAAATAACTCTAGTTGATAAAGGAATTCCAGCTCATAAATATGAAAATAATAGAATTAGGTGGGAAATTACCATTTTGTAAGCCTTGGTGAACTAATTGCTTCAGGCAATATTTATAAATGGACAAAACCATTAGATACTGTTGAGGGGAACTGTACCCTCAGGCTGTCACCTGAGGGTGGAGGTCAGGCTGTCACCACCTGAACCCACTGGTCAACCACTGCATCACTGAAAATAAGACAAGCAAACGTTCGTGCCACTTGGTATGATCCAATACAAGCCATACAGCACTACCTATGAAATAGTCCTGCCCCAAAATGTTGACCCCCAAATCTGATTACACTAATAACCACTAGCTACATGTAGCTATTTAAATTTAAAAAGTAAAATTAAAAATTCTCAACCACAAATGCTCAAAGCCACATACAGCCATCAGAAAGTGCAGGTACAGGACAGTGCCATCACTGCAGAAGTTTTACTGTATTAAGCTGCTCTGGAAAGAAGCATGGAAAGGGAAAGGGAAAGGGATAAATGACACCAGAAAAAGGCAAAAAGGAAAGACCAGAACATAGGGCATTCTACAGAACAGTAAGTGGGTGGCCGGGGAAAAAGGGAGAGAAGAAGAAACTACTTATTTTAAGACTTAAGATATGAAATGTCCAGAAAAGGAAAATGTATACAAAGCAAAGCAGATCAGTGGTTTCCTGGGGCTGGAAGCTGAAGGACAGAATGACTGCAAATAGGCTAGAAGAAATTTTGGGGAGTGTGGAAAAGCTCTAAAAGTGGCTTATAATAGTGGCTGCTCAACTCTATAATAATCACTAAATTTTGTGCTACTCACGAAATTGCATACTAAGTCACTTCAGTCATGTCTGACTCTTTGTGACCCTATGGACTATACAGTCCATGGAATTCTCCTGGCCAGAACAGTGGAGTGGGTACCCTTTCCCTTCTCCAGAAGATCCTCCCAACCCAGGGATCGAACCCAGGTCTCCCTCATTGCAGGCGGATTCTTTACTAGCTGAGCCACAAAGGAAGCCCAAGAATACTGGAATGTGTAGCCTACACCTTCTCCAGCAGATCTTCCAGACCCAGGAATCGAATCAAGGATTCCTGCATTGCAGGTGGATTCTTACCAACTAAGCTATAAGGGCACCACCTAGGAAACTCCACTAAATATTACCAAACTGTTAAAAAGAAGTAATAAGAGATAATGATGACATATGGGGCCTTCATAGATCACAGCCTTGTCGTAGTAAAGCGGCTTGCATAACTCAATAAAGCTATGAGCCAGGACCTAACAAAAACAGAAGAGATTAAGAAAACGAAGCAAGAATACACAGAAAAGCTGTGTAAAAAAGGTCTTCATGATCTAGATTTGATTTAGGTCATACCTGAATGGTCTACTGGTTTTCCCTACTTTCTTCAATGTAAGTCTGAATTTGGCAATAAGGAGCTCATGATCTGAGCCACAGTCAGCTCCCAGTCTTATTTTTGCTGACTGTTTAGAGCTTATCCATCTTTGGTTGCAAAGATTATAATCAATCTGATTTCGGTGTTGACCATCTGGTGATGACCATGTGTAGAGTCTTCTCTTGTCTTCCAGGAGACGGGATCAAGACCATTCCCATGGAAAAGAAATGCAAAAAAGCAAAATGGCTGTCTGGGGAGGCCTTACAAATAGCTGTGAAAAGAGACGCGAAAAGCAGAGGAGAAAAGGAAAGATATAAGCATCTGAATGCAGAGTTCCAAACAATAGCAAGAAGAGATAAGAAAGCCTTCCTCAGCGATCAACGCAAAGAAATAGAGGAAAACAACAGAATGGGAAAGACTAGGGATCTCTTCAAGAAAATTAGAGATACCAAGGGAACACTTCATGCAGAGATGGGCTCGATAAAGGACAGAATTGGTATGGACCTAACAGAAGCAGAAGACATTAAGAAGAGGTGGCAAGAATACATAGAAGAATTGTACAAAAAAGATCTTCACGACCAAGATAATCACGCTGGTGTGATCACTCACCTAGAGCCAGACATCCTAGAATGTGAAGTCAAGTGGGCCTTAGAAAGCATCACTACCAACAAAGCTAGTGGAGGTGATGGAATTCCAGCTGAGCTATTTCAAATCCTGAAAGATGATGCTGTGAAAGTACTGCACTCAATATGCCAGCAAATTTGGAAAATTCAGCAGTGGCCACAGGACTGGAAAAGGTCAGTTTTCATTCCAATTCCAAAGAAAGGCAATGCCAAAGAATGCTCAAACTACTGCACAATTGCACTCATCTCACATGCTAGTAAAGTAGTGCTCAAAATTCTCCAAGCCAGGCTTCAGCAATACGTGAACCGTGAACTCCCTGATGTTCAAGCTGGTTTTAGAAAAGGCAGAGGAATCAGAGATCAAATTGCCAGCATCCGCTGGATCATGGAAAAAGCAAGAGAGTTCCAGAAAAACATCTATTTCTGCTTTATTGACTATGCCAAAGCCTTTGACTGTGTGGATCACAATCAACTGTGGAAAATTCTGAAAGAGATGGGAATACCAGACCACCTGAC
>SJYX01006401.1:141823-162488 GCA_006410675.1 Oreotragus oreotragus
ACTCCTGGAGATGGTGATGAACAGGGAGGCCTGGCGTGCTGCACTTCATGGGGTTGCAAAGAGTTGGACACGACTGAGCGACTGAACTGAACTGAACTGAACTGTGCCCTTGAAGTCAGTGGTCCAGGCCTGCTGTCTGACTTGTGCTCCAGCCCTTCCTAAGGAGCCTATAAGCAGTGAATTCCCTCCAATCACAGAGGAGGTTCCTCTTTCCTACACTGAAAACTAACTGGCATATCTACCTTTATATTTTGGTATTTAAATAGAAAACAGGTGAAACAATTCTTGGTGACTCCAATATGCACACAAACAGCATTCCAATGACCTGTCCTCTCTCGGGTCTTTGAACTTCTTTCTCCAATGGTCTTGTCTTCCACTGACCTCAGACAACACTCTTGTAATCATACCCTAGACCGCCTCGTTGTCCATAACCGCATCCTCTCCCTTATCTCAGTTTCAGGGACACTGCTCTGTGACCATCCCCTTACCTCCGAGTTCATTATCTGTAGAAACCTGACTCCCCAGATCCCTTCCCACCATCAGGACTTGAGACCATTGATCCTGCTGCCTTATTACTGACCAAAATCCCCCCACAACATCATTTCCCATTCTCCACAGTTTAGATCTCATGGTTCAGTGTTATAACCCCTTCCTTGCACACACCTTCAACTCCCTTCTCTTTTCAGTTCATCATATTAGCCTGATACACACCAATACTAGTTAAACTCAACCCTTTGCCCACTCTATACCTGCACTATGCAGCTGAAGGTGGTTCAGATCAGATCAGATCAGTCGCTCAGTCATGTCTGACTCTTTGCAACCCCATGAATCGCACCATGCCAGGCCTCCCTGTCCATCACCAACTCCCAGAGTTCATTCAAACTCACGTCCATCGAGTCGGTGACGCCATCCAGCCATCTCATCTTCTGTCATCCCTTTCTCCTCCTGCCCCCAATCCCTCCCAGCATCAGAGTCTTTTCCAGTGAGTCAACTCTTCACATCAGGTGGCCAAAGTACTGGAGTTTCAGCTTTAGCATCATTCCTTCCAAAGAAATCCCAGGGCTGATCTCCTTTAGAATGGACTGGTTGGATGTCCTTGCAGTCCAAGGGACTCTCAAGAGTCTTCTCCAACACCACAGTTAAGAACAACATAAAATCATCCTGAATAGTCTCATTGTAAAGTCATAACCACAAGCCTGATATCTAGCAGTTCTATTACACTTCCCTCATCCATTCACTGCCCTGTTCTCCTTGATCATCATTTCACACCTTTTCCTCTCTTCCCTGACTCCAGCACTTCCCTCCCATCAGCACCGTCACTTGCTATCCTTGATTCCTAACCACATGATGTGTCCAGGTATTATTCCTTCCCTGTCCATGCTCCCACTTAAAGTCAAACTCTTGACTTGTTCACCACATTCTACCCACTTCTGCCTGCGCAAGTACCCTGCTCCAGCAGTTCTGCCCTCTCTTTCCCATATCCCTCCCCGCCCTCCCTGCCGCCCCGTCACTGTTGGTGTCATTTTATCCCATCTAAACACACACACAACTTTTTATTTCTTTATTTACCTCCAGGTACCACTCTGTTTCTCTGATCCTCTTTATAGCAACCCTCCTTGAAACAGTTTTCTATACCAACTCTTTCTAATTCCAATTCCCCTTCTCACCAAATCAGGTTTTGGTCCCTCATCAAAATTGCCAATAAGCTCCAAGTCGTTAAACCGCCGGTCAGCTCTCAGTTATTGTTTTATTTGACCTTCTGACATAGTCGTTTGTTCCTGCCTGCACTGGTTTCCAGGACAACCCATCTCCTGGTTTGTATCCTACAACCCTAGCGGATCCTCTTCATTTCAGTTTTTTGAAGGGGTACAGCTGCTTTACAATGTGGTGTTAACTTCTGCTGCACACAAGTGAATCAGCTATATGTATACATACAGCCCCTTCCTCCTGAACTTCCATCCCACTACCCCAATCCCATCCATCTAGGTGAACACAGAGCACTAAGCGGAGCTGCCTGCTCTGTGCAGTGCTCTCTGCTCCCACTAGCTTTCTGCTTTACACAGGGCAGTGCACACATGTCGGTCCTAATCTTCCAGTTCATCCTACCGTCCCCACCCTGCTGTGGCTCTTCATACTCCTAACCTCTAAATGTTGAGATATCCCAGGGCTCAGTCCTTGGTCCTCTTCTCCCATTCATTTGTACTCACTCCCTTGGTAATCACATTCAGACAAACAACTTTAA
The DNA here is from genome assembly GCA_006410675.1 of Oreotragus oreotragus. Classification (NCBI taxonomy): domain Eukaryota; kingdom Metazoa; phylum Chordata; class Mammalia; order Artiodactyla; family Bovidae; genus Oreotragus; species Oreotragus oreotragus. The sequence goes on from SJYX01006401.1 coordinate 144,066, forward strand.
ATACTATTCATATGGTGCTGCTGCTAAGTCGTCGTGTCCGACTCTGTGCGACCCCATAGACGGCAGCCCACCAGGCTCCCCCGTCCCTGGGATTCTCCAGGCAAGAACACTGGAGTGGGCTGCCATTTCCTCCTCCAGTGCATGAAAGTGAAAAGTGAAAGTGAAGTCGCTCGGTCGTGTCTGACTCTTAGCGACCCCATGGACTGCAGCCCACCAGGCTCCTCCGTCCATGGGATTTTCCAGGCAAGAGTACTGGAGTGGGTGCCATTGCCTTCTCCATTCATATGCTATTAGACTCCAAAATGTATACCTCCAGCCCTGAACTCCAGACTAACATCCAACCCTGCTCACTTGATTTCTACATCTGGCTAACAGCATCTCAGATTTGACAAGTTCGAGATAAAAACTCTTGGTCTTTTCTCATAAACTTGTTCTTATGTCAATCTTCCCCATTTAATAAATAGCAGCTCCATCTTTCTAGTTATTCAGGCCCCAAACCCTGAACTTTCCTTCAAAATCCACTTCAAACTCATCAGCAAATCTTATTGGCTCTATGTTAAAAATACACCCAGAATTTAATCACTTATCACTACCTCCATCATCTCTTGCCTAGATTACTGCACTAGCCCCACCTAACAGGCCTCCCTGCTACAGTCATCTCTCACCTGGTTTATTGAAATAGCCACAAAACTGATCTTCCCACAGTCTATACTCAAAAGAGAAAACCAGGGTGAACTTTTAAAACCTAATCACGTCATGGTATGCTTCTCCTTAAAACCCCACCAATCTCTCCCCATCTCATTTAGAGTAAAAGAAAACCTCTTTACAATGCCTTCACTGTTAGCCCTCTGACAACTCCCTTCATCTGCACTGACACTGGCAGTCCTCAAACAAGCCAAGCCCGGCAGGCTCCAGCCTCGGGCCTCTGCACAGGGCGTCTCCTCTGCATGCATCTGTCTCCCCTCAGGCAGCCACACGGCTTGCCTTCTCATCAACAGCAGTCTCTGCTCAAATGTTAACGTATCACTGAGGTCTTTCTAAAAACTGGCTGTAGAAAAACTATGGGACGTTTTCATAATGTAATACCATGTAACAATCTTTTAAAAAATAGAGAGACAAAAGAGACACAGATGTGTAGAGCGGACTTTTGGACTCTGAGGGAGAGAGAGAAGGTGGGATGATTTGGGAGAATAGCATTGAAATATGTATACTATCATGTAAGAAACGAATCGCCAGTCTATGTTCGATGCAGGAGGCAGGATGCTTGGGGCTGGTGCATGGGGATGATCTGGAGGGATGATGTGGGGTGGGAGGGGGGTTCATGTTTAGGAGTTCATGTACACCCGTGGTGGATTCATGTCAATGTATGCCAAAACCAATACAGTACTGTAAAGTAAAATAAAGTAAAAAAAAAAAAAAAAAGGAAACACACCTCAGTTCTGAAAAAAATAAATAAAGCATAAAAAAATAAAATAAAAAATAGAATACTGTTTTTATATATCAAATACGGAAAGATGTCCAGAATATACTGTTAAGTTTAATACGTACCTGTAAAAAGCAGGCACGTGTTAAAGTACTTGCCTTTTGTGTTAGAAGGGCGGAAATAAGATTATATTCAAATTTGACTGACCTACATCAAGAAACACTGTAAGGATATATAGAAAACTAATGAAAACAGTTACAGATAGCAAGTGAGGAAAATGGGGTGAGGAGAGACAGAGTTCAAAGCTGTTTGATGTTCTCATGTGGTTTTAATTTTTTTAACCATGTAAATTCATGGTTAAATGCAGGTTTTTGTCTACTTAAAAAACAAATAAATAACTAAAATGGTAAGTAAAACAGAATGCTGCAGTGGGCCGCCATGCCCTCCTCCAGGGAATCTTCCCAACCTGGGGACTGCACACGGGTCTCTCACGTCTCCCTCATTGGCAGGTGGGTTCTTCACAACTAGTACCACCTGGGAAGCCGAAGCAGCACTCAGAAACAAACTGCTAACTAAAATGTTAAGTAGAATACCCTAGCAGTCCCCTTTCTCCCTTCTCCCCTTTGCTTCTTTATTTCTTCCACAGCACTAATCACAATATGAAATACTGCATCTTTCACTTATTCACTATTCATTGTCTATATTCCCACATCAGAATTTAAGTGCTATGAAGGCAGGGACCTTCTGCTTTGTTCACTGATGAATCCTCAGCAGTAAACACACTACAAATATTTATTAAGCAACTAAATTTACTAGAGATCCTCAGGCCCTCTGTTAATTTTTGTTCTTCCTAAAGTACTTCTGTGTAAGTTACATGTGAAGACCTATTAATCACTTCCATTTTCCTCAGGTTATGAAGGAGATAATTTTCCCCATCACACACACAACGACAAGATGTCAGAGGGGTAACAGTAGGTAATGCCATGTCAAATAGAAAAAAAAGAAAGAAATAACTAGATGCCAACATACAAGATAAAAATAAGAAAACATGGGCTAATAATGAAACACCAATGATAGCTTTCTTATTTTCAATATCATAAGCTCAAACAGGCGAATTTATACCTCTTCTTTTACGAGTGAAGTAAAACTTCCTTTAAAAACTACAGATAGGTTTTTCACACAACTTTTACTTATCCAAGACACACCTGTTGAGAAAAATACTGCTGACGTCGTCGTGGCTGATGGGGGGCTTCTTGGAGCTGGCCGCCATGCGCAGGGGCCGCAGGAAACCATTGACGAGGATGTAGAGCTGGTGAACGTACTCCGACTCGGCCTCGACCATGGTGAACACGATCTGGTTTCTCTTCCTCATGCTTTCGGCGTGAGGAGAGCAAATGTAATCCTGCACGATGGTCTTCCATTTCCTTCTACATAACCACCCTCGCATGAAGCTCTGAACCTACGGAACAGCGGCAGGAAAACAGAAGTGAATCTCAGGGAGCGGTGAGGCCGGCTTCTCAAGCTGGTCGGTGGGGTGTCCATCCTGTGCCGCCTATATCGTGCTCCTCCACTGGAGCGCTGGTGGGCCCACCACAGAATAAAGAATGTCAGGTTTGGACCAAACAGCAGGAAAAAAAAAAAAAAGATGATTTTTAAAACAATATTTTCCCTCAGCTTCACTCGTTTTTCTTCAATAGCTTAAGCTGTTTAGGCCTGCCTAGAAGGACATCAGAATATAATAATATTACATAGTTAGTTGTTAACATTTCAAGAAAGGAATAAATTGAAGGATTATTCTTTAACAACATAAAGTCAGGTATTAACAGTTTTTAATTGTGGTAAAAAAAAAACACACGCATAACATAAAACTTACTGTCTTAACCATTTTTAAGTGTATAGTTCAGAAGTGTTAAGTATAATCACATTGTTGCACATACGGATCTCCAGAACATTTTCATCTTGTGAAACTCATACTCTGTAATCGTTAAACAACTCTCCATTTCTCCCCTCCCTCAGCCCCTTGTAATTCCCATTCTACTTCCCGTTTTTCTGAATTTAACTACTTTGGATAACTTACATAAGGGGCATCATTCAGTATCTGTCTTTTTGTAACAGGTTTATTTCACTTGAGGCCATTATGGCCTCAAGGTTCATCCATGTTGTAGCATGTGTCAGGATTTCCTTTCTTTTTAAGGCTGAATAATATTCCACTCTGTATATGTATGTATATATAGATAGATAACCTTTTGTTTATCCATTTATCTGTTGATGAACATTTGGGGTGCTTTCACCTCTTGGCTATTACATATAATGCCGCAGTGGATACAGGAGTGCAAGTATCTCTTCAAGGTCCTGCTTTCAGTTATGTTGGATAAATATGCAGGCGTGGGATTGCTGGTAGTTCTACTTTTAAATTTTGAGGAACCACCATACTGCCTTCCATAGCAGTTGAGCCATTTTACAATCTCACCAACAGAGCACAGGGGTTCCAATTTCTTCACATCATCAACAATACTTGTTATANCAGCATTATTCACAGTAGCTACACGTGGAAACAACTCAAAAATCCCCTGTCAGATGAATGGATAAAGAAGACATGGTTCATATATACATTGGACTATTAGTCATAAAAATGAATGAAATAATGCCATTTGCAGGAACCAGAGATTATCCTACTAAGTGAAGCAGTCAGAAAGAGAAGGACAAATACCATATGATGCCATTTGCGCATGCAGTCTAAAATACGGCCCAAGTGAGCCCGAGCGACTGAACGGAGCTGACCTGAACCTCTCTATGAAACAGAAGCAGACTCACAGACATAGAGAATGGACTGTGGCTGCTAACGGGGAGGAGGGTACGGTAGGGTAGGGATGGACTGGGAAGTTGGGATTAGCAGATGCAGACTATTGTACATAGGATAAATAAACATCTGTGTCTTGGACTCTGTGGGAGAGGGCGAGGGTGGGATGATTTGGGAGAATGGCATTGAAACATGTATATTATCATATGTGAAACGGATCGCCAGTCCAGGTTCAATGCATGACACCGGGTGCTCCGGGCTGGTGCACTGGGATGACCCAGAGGGATAGGATGGGGAAGGAGGTGGGAGGGAGGGTCAGGATGAGGAACACATGTATACCCATGGCAGATTCATGTCAATGTATGGCAAAACCACTACAATATTGTAATTAGCCTCCAACTAAAATAAATAAATGTATTAAAAAATAAATAAACAGGGTCCTACAGTGTAGCACAGGGAACTATATTCAATATCCTGGGATAAACCATAATGGAAAAGAATATAAAAAAGAATATATCAGCTCAGTTCAGTCACTCAGTCATGTTTGACTCTTTGTGACCCCATGGACTGCAGCATGCCAGGCTTTTCTGTCCAGCACCAACTCCCAGAACTTGCTCAAACTCATCAAGTTGGTGATGCCACCCAACCGTCTCATTCTCTTTCATCCCTTTCTCCTCCTGCCTTCAGTCTTTACCAGTATCAAGGTCTTTTCCAATGAGTCAAATGTAATCACTTTGCTGTACAGCAGAAATTAACACAACATTGTAACTCAACTATACAAGGGGGAGAATGGATACATGTATAAATATGGCTGAGTCCCTTGCTGCTCACCTGAAACTATCACAACATTGTTAACAGACTATACCCCAATACAATACAAAATAAAGTTTTGGGTTTTTTTTTAAGTCAGGAAAAGGAGCTAAAGGCAGATACCTTCCTGTCCAGCTTTTATTCAATAAAATAAACTTTTTTATAAAAGAAGATATTCTCCTACATTATCTTCTATTACATTTTAATGCATACTTTTCACATTGAGGTCTTTAATCCATCTGGAGTCCACCATTGCATGTGGTGTTAGATAGGTATTATTTTCATTTTTCTTTATATGGAGAGTCTGCTTCCCCGCTATCATCTAAGATGCAGTCTTTCACTTATTTTTAGAATCTTTATCATATATTAAGTCACTGAATTATCTATTCTATTCCAATAATCTATTTGCTTGCTTTTATCACCTTTAAAAATCTTGAATTTTAAAAAATTACTGTGGCTTCAGAATATATCAATATCTGGTCAGACAAAAACCCTCTCTAAATTGTCTTTTCTAGAGACAGATTAAGCCATTCATAGATCTTTAATCTTTCACATAAACTTTATAATTAGTTCAACCAAGAACCTCAACTGAGATTCCTTGAATATATAAATTTCAGAATTATAGAATTAATTTCGGAGGACACCTTTACAATATTAATATCCCCCCCAGAGACACTGGATTGTTTATTTGGATGTATTTCTTTGTATTTTATTCAGTTTAAATTTTTTCTGAAGAAAAGTTTTGTGTATTCTTTACTAGGGATTCCCTGGGGGCTCAGTGGTAAAGTTTCCACGGCAATGCAGGAGAAACAGAAGACACAAGTTTAATCCCTGGGTTGGGAAGATTCCCTGGAGGAGGGCATGGCAACCCACTCCAGTATTCTTGCCTGGAAAATCCCCTGGACAGAGGAACCTGTTGGGCTACAATCTACAGGATCACAAAGAATCAGATATGACTGAAGTGACTGAACACACTCACACATTCTTTATTAAAACCTAAATATCTTTAAATTTTATTGGAATTAAGAATCACATCTTATTTTATTGTATTTTTCTAGACAGTTAATACAAGCATATAAAAGTCAATTTTTGTAAACTGACATATCCAATAACAATCCTAAAAATCCCTTAATTGCTCTAGTACCTTATAGACTGATTCTGTTGTTTTTTCCCTAGGTAGATTATATTATCTATAATAATGAAAGTTTCATCTCTTTCTTAATAACTTATTTTTCTTTCTTTATAGCATTCACTAGAATTATGTTAAACAGTAGTGGTACTAGTAGACATTCTTATCTTTTCCTTACCTTAAAGAGAATATTGTTGGTTTGGGATATATAATGGTGGTTAAAAAAAATTCTCCATTGTTCCCCCTTTTCTAATTTATTGCAGAACCTCTGAATTTTTGGCTGGACTCACATACAGCCAGAATTAAGGCTGCCTTCCCCAGCCTCTCTGGCAACTAGACATGACTTTGTGACTAAGTTCTAGTCAATGGAATATGAGTGGAAGCAACGTGTTCACCTTTTAGTTGTAACTTTTTTTCTTCTGGTGGCACTGTCTTCATTGCTTTCTCTAGTTGTGTGTGCAGGCTTCTCATTGCAATGGCTTCTTTTCTTGTGAGGCATGGGCTCAAGAGCCCAAGGGCTCAGTAGTTGTGGAGCATGGGATTTGTTGCCCTGCTGCATGTGGAATCTTCCCAGACCAAGGATTGAACCTGTGTCCCCTGCATCAGCAGGCATATTCTTAACCATTGGACCAACAGGGAAGTCCTAGTTGTAACTTTTTAAAAAAGGAAGTGGCACAGCTTTCTCTATCTCATTTTTGATGGCTGAAATATGGCCACAATGGTGATGGCTGGAGTAGCCACCATGGATCACACAGGTCAGGCCAGAACCCTAGATGGATATCTCACCAACATGATGGAAGGAGCCTGGGTCCCCAGAAAGCATGAAATTGCCCTATCAGTCCTCAACTGCTGTGCCAAACGGTATCCTTGAAAGAAGCACTTAATTTTTTATTTATACCCTCATGTTTAAATGCCAATACTATTAAATATAAACTTCTTGGCTCAAAGTTCATTTCTCTCCAATATTTTTAAATGTTAAGCCATTGTTTTCTTGTATCTGGGACTACTATTTCAGTATTTGCTTGTTGATTCCTTGCAGGAGATCTTCTGTTTATCTCTAGAAACTGTTATCATTCACTCCGTCTTTGGTGTTCTTAAAGTTTACTCCAGCATCTAGGTGTGAGGGTTTGTTTGTTTGTTTTGGTTTGTTTTTTATGATATACATCATACTTGGCACTTAATGAGGCCCCTGTGCTGGTCAGGGATTCATCTTTAAACACCTTTTAAAAGTAGGCATTGTAAAAAAAAAAAAAAAAAGGCATTTTTTTTAGAAATTAGAAAAAAAAACCTCTAATTTTCACCAACGGATAAATTTCAATATAGTATAACATTACTCTGGAGAAGGAAATGGCAACCCACTCCAGTGTTCTTGCCTGGAGAATCCCAGGGACGGGGGAGCCTGGTGGGCTGTCGTCTCTGGGGTCGCACAGAGTCGGATACGACTGAAGTGACTTAGCAGCATAACATTACTCAGTTTAGCCTTACTAGAATACCTTCATTAAATTAAAATGATGACAACAATGGCAAGTAAAATGAAAACTCCAAGTAACATCTGATATTTTAACAATGAGTTTTTACTTCAAGTTTTTACAGGATCAGTAGTTATTGCTAAAACATTTTGGAAATTGTATGATCTTTAGATTATCTTTGTTAAGGCTTCTATTTCTTTTAGGTAATCATGTGTACAATAGGGTTCATGTTTGAGCAACACATACAGTTATTATTTTCTATATAACTACTAAGTAAATTTTTTGTCAAAAAAATAGGCATTGTTAGTAAAAAAAAAAAACAAAAAAAAACCTGTTAACAAATTTAAAAGTAAGGTTTTTAAAAAAATTATTTCCATTATGAAAGAGGAAGACAGGAAACTATAAAATGTATTTTATCATTATTCCTCCATTTAACAGAAGTATTTTCAAAAATCAACTCAATTTGTGTTAAATAAAAGAATCTGTCTGCAATGCAGGAGATCTGGGTTTAATCTCTGAGTCTGAAAGATCCTCTAGAGAAGGAAACGGCACCCCACTCCAGTATTCTTGCCTGGAGAATTCCACGGACAGTGGAGACTGGTGAGCTAGCTACAGTCCATGGGATTGCAAAGAGTTGGGCATGACTTGAGTGATCAACACAAACAAAATCTATTTATTTAAGCAATATTGCCTTCCATGCAAAAGCTGGCTTGTTTACTTGCTAACATTTTCTACAACAAGACAGTACTACAATTGTATTTTATTGATATCTTTGTTTATATGGAGCTGCATGTTTTTAAAATAAAGGGATGTTTACCTTGTAACAATAACATAAACCAAATTTAAAGATTGTCAAATTCTAAGAGAGGAATGTTTTTATTTTACTTTGTTATTTCTTGAAAACTGAAAACAGTGCAACTTAGTCCTGAGCAGCTTTTCCATTTCAAATTCTGAGCAATATTTAAAGCTTTATTGCAACTGAAAGGGAATAATTACCTAGCATAGGAAAATAGGAATAAGAAAAAAATGAAGAAGAAATAAAATTCTGTCACTGTGCACCTTTTAACATAATATTAACACAGCTGAATCACTGCTTTACACAAGACAACTAAGATTGTGGAACTCAAAAACCGAGATGACTTAAATCAAACACAGTAGACTAGAGAAAGTGCCAGGGTTTGGTTAATTGCAGAAGTTGTATAGTTGTAAGTGACAGTAAGATGGAAGGAGTTGCTGATTATGTGGATGTTAAACAAGAAAGAAACAACAATAAAACAGAAACCTGAGCAGATGTATTGATTCACTCAGTTTTCTCACATGCTCAAAAAAATAAACTTCTCTAAATAAACACCGAAGACTAAAGCTAAAAGAAACATTTTTGGAGTGTAATTCAAAAATTACTCCCTAAAATATAAAAGTGGCACAAGCACCAGAAAGTTCAGCAGCACTTAAATAACCCAAATGGAGAATACCACTGTTTTCATGTCCACCTTTAGCATCCGTCTCACAGAATCCACACATGGATTCCCAGAACTGGAAAGAAATCTCAAGCCAAAGCTTTTCCAGGGAAGTAACCATGTGTGATAATTCTGAAGCAGAAGTCAGGAAGCCACTGGGAGAGAAACACCAAGACTGTTCTTAGCTCAGAGTTAGGGTAGCAAAGACATCACTGCGGGAAGACAACGGGTCCCCGCCACACTCGCCCAAAGCTGGGAACCCTACCTTTTTTATCTTCTTGATGTCTGGATCCTCATCTTCTTGATTGCTTTGGTAAGGTCTCATTCGTTCCTTTGTTTTATTAAGAGCGATAATCTGTAACACAAAATTGGTCCATTTCATGATTTGGGAAACACTAGGCTAAAGCCATATATCACAGGAAGTTATGCTTACAAGGTAGCTCATAAGATCCTCAGGAGACATTCGCTTTTCAGGCACATTATCTTCATTTGATGCTAAGGCAGGGGAAGCCTGAACTTTACCCCAAACTTGTCTTACTATGCTGCTAACAAAAGGGCTTATAAGAAGTGACTGTGGAGAGTGTGAACGGGGGCCTGGGTTACAGAAATGTGAGTCCAAAACTAGACCCTGACTGCCAGCGATGACCAGACCAAGGCCTTCTCAGCATCTCAGTGGTGTGTCAAGCATCTCATCAATGGCAGCTTCCTATAAAGCCCTCTGATCTCCAAATGCAGTGACACTCAGCTCCAAGCTCATGCTTTCTGTAATCAGCCTGCAGCCTTCCAAGCACACACAGTACAGCAGAGTCACAGATCTCCTAGGGAAAACGGGAACTGCAAAGGGAACTCCAGAGGCCAGGGGCTCAGCCAAGCCAGTCAAGAAAACACAAAAAGGCAAAAACATTGAAACCACCTGGGATCTCTTTATAGCCTCAGCTCATTTTTATGACTCAAAACCAGGTAGCCTCAGAACCAGTCAGCAATGAAATTCCTTGGACAGAGAATCTCTATCACTCACCTGCAGGCTCCTGCAAACCTAAGGACCGATTTAGATTTTGCCAACAAGCAAACATTAAAAACGCTGAGATCATAATTGCCCACTCAGACCTGTCTTTACATTTTGTCCCCATTACCAAACTCTCTCCTCTGCCATTTTTCTGGCAGGGAAGTGGGCAAATAAAAGGAGTAGGAAATAAATTATGGCTCCTGTCAATGACCACACAAGTCAGACCTGCTACTGACAGTTTGTGGCTGCAATATATATTCAGACTAAAAAAGAACATAGTGAAGGCAGATAAGCACACACAAATAAATACTGGGGAACACTGCTCGGTGCTGAGTTTCTCTCATGGAGTAAATGCCAACCTCTTTCACTTAGCAGACAACCATCTGCTCTGGCTAACTGTGGCGAAGACAGAACACAATAATTTTGCTTTAAATTACAGTGCCTGATATAGTCTTTTAAAATGCAGGTTTGTTATGTTTTCTGTTGTTGTTTTCACTATCTCAGGTTTCAGGGTTGGATCGGGAAGTTACCAACACTAATGATATGGTGAACAGTCTGCAACTTTTCATCCTCAGAGAGGCAATCAGATCCCAATGGGAACATCAGCTTAAACCCTGCTCTGTCTGATGGAGGTGAGGTACGGGCAGCAGGAGGTGAAAACCCTCTCAGAATCTGCAGAGTAAGTCTCAAAAGAAGATGTGAGGGAACGAAGAAGAAAGTGTTGAATGACAGAGGAATAAGCAATTACCCAGATTGAGGAGCCTGCGGTTTGTTTCTATCAACAAAGTTACAATCAGCAGTAGGTTTCATTCTGTCCTGTTCTTTTCTTTGAAGCTAAGAGGACACTATTGCACCACTGGTCAGAAAGAGTAGAACAACTTCACTTTCTACATTCCTCTGCAATTCTTCAGGTATTGATCACTTCCCGACAGGACAACACAGGAAGGTACACTCAGGTTTCTGTATACAGATGGAGGCACCATGGGGAGAAGGGAGGATCCACAGACACCGCAACGGCTGCCGTCTCCACGACCACCTGAGTCAGTCTCACTCTCCGGGGGTGCAGAGCCTGAGGAGTTTGCAGTCAGGGTGGGGCAGGGAGGGAGTTAGGAATTCCAGCTTCAAGAAACAAATGCGCCCTAGCATATGTCACATACTTTAACCCAAATGAGTTTTTCAAAATTCTATAGAGGAGAAGGTTGGACTCTTTGGACTGAGAAAAAAAGCAAAGACTTTCTGACTTCATCTGTGGACCTTCTTTAGTTGTCATTCAGACTTTTACACTGAATCTATGACAGGTTCACAATAATCATTACTATGAATCCATCTGAAAACAGATAAACACTATAGTCAATTCTTGAATATTCGAGCAAATGAAGGACATCAGGAGCACAAATTATGTAAAGCTGCATATTATCCTGATATTTTATTGTACATATTTACCTAATCCTCACTTAGAAAATATACTCATTCCTCATGTACCTGTGATGGCCGAAGAACTAAGTTGGGATCAAAATTTTGCCCCTATAGGCTTTAAGTAACCATAAGGAGATGACAATAAACATGAAACAACGAGGCGTCTATCAACTAGGAAATACCTCTGATTTAATATGTAAAGCTGCATATTATCCTGATATTTTATTGTACATATTTACCTAATCCTCACTTAGAAAATATACTCATTCCTCATGTACCTGTGATGGCCGAAGAACTAAGTTGGGATCAAAATTTTGCCCCTATAGGCTTTAAGTAACCATAAGGAGATGACAATAAACATGAAACAACGAGGCGTCTATCAACTAGGAAATACCTCTGATTTAAGCCTTTCGATTTCTGTATCTTGATCTTCAAGTTGATGCCGGAGTTGGTTAGCTGCAATTTTTTCTGTCTCTACGATCTGAACTAGATGAATGTACTTCTGCATTAATACTTCCCTCTCAATCAAAATGTCTGCATAACTTAAGAGAAAATTACAGTTAGTCATTGAGATATTATTCTACTACAGTTTCATATAGAACAGCATGTTTATTTAAAAAGAAGCCATAGAGTTTAACTAGCTCTGTGTAAACATTAACGTTTGGCTTACATATGGTATTCTTTAACTATGTAGGCTTTGAATCATCACATTTTTATATAACCTTTAGAAGAATTTATTTTACGATGGCAGCAACTCACAACTTTGTCATATAAATGAGAAAGATGCAAAGCAAATCTATTATTTTATAAAGAAAATAGTGGAACTTATTTAATAAAACTGAAGTCTCTGAATTGATGGCACATATTTAAAGTATTTCATGGGGTAAGGCACTAGCCAATCAGAGCAGACCAGCTACCAAGCAGAACGAACGCAGGAGCCATGAGAAGAGACCCTGGCTGGAGAGAACAAGGGTGTCTGCACCGCCTGCCTGGCCCTCTCCAGGATTATGGGACCTCTGAATTCACGCTTCCCAGAACCACTAGAGGCAAAAACTCCATTCTAAAAACAAGTGTAGATTCTTGGGCCCTGACATCATTAGCCTAACTTCTTTCCACTACTTTGGCCAAGTATGAAAAGCAAGACATTCTCTCTTAGATTTTTTATGGATCTCTGTGGCACCCAGATTTTTGCTTCCAGAGCTTCTTGTGCTATTTAGGGTGGTAAAATGTTTGTTTGTCCATTCCCATAATCTTTTCCATATGATGTGATAACAGTAATAAATAATAATTATTTACTGAGCATGCAGGATGTATCACATATATTCTCTTCCTCCCAGCAACCCCGAGACAGACTTTATCACTTCAATCGTACAGAGAAAGAATCTGATCCTCACAGCTAATAGGTGGCAGGGCTGGGATTCAAATCAAAGTCTATCTGACCACAAGCTCATGTTCTTAACCACCAGATAAACTGTCTCTCTAACGAGAAACAGCACACTGGATATAAACAAGAATATCCTAACAGAAAAGTTTTGAGATATCTGCCCCCTTGATATATCTTCTACTGCCCTACCTCTTCTTTGAGAACCTGGGCTGTGGCAGTCCTATTTATATAACAAAATCTGCTCTCATGATCACATTGCCCTGGTCTAAAAAGAGATAACTGGCCCAAGCTAAACCAAGCTGGATTATTTCTCTTTGGAATCTGGGACTGTGCCTCTGACTTATTTGCCTGAACTGAGATGATATAAACTTGGAAACTCAGATCACTATTATTGATCAGCCACATTTGGCCACACCCATGCCAAAACAAAGATAGAAAAGAATAAGCAGATGTTCAGAAAAACAGAGACGAGAGAAAATTCTGAGACAGAAAGGTAAATGCTTCCTGTAATTACCTTTGACCCTCATGATATCTGAATATAATTTTACCCTTGGGTTTGGTGAGATCCTATGGCAGTTTCCACGTAATAAATTCTCTTTCTAACCTACACTAGTTTGAAATAGATTTTTGTTACTTGAAACTAAAAAAGTCTTAAGACAATTCTAAAAATCACTATTTTAGTTCAGTTATCTCAACCTTCTCAGCACTTACATCATGTGTGCCATTAGTGTTAGAAGAAAAAAAAGCATAGTGTCAGCAATATTTTAAGTCACTTGTTCTAAGAAATTACCCTAAGAGAAGGAAGAAAAGCTGAGTAAGTGTAAACAGGAAGAGGGGGAAAGGAGAAAAAAAGGCACGGTCCTCAAAGAAATATGCCTTAGGGTACTTTAAAAGGAGGATGTAATAATAGAGCATGAGAAAATTACTTATTATAATAAAAACTCTACCCTTTCTCACCAGTTTTATTAGAAATATGCCAAATTTATTACAAACATGTTAGATCAGTGTTAGGTAGCAAAAGAATATTTTATTTTCTTCTATAAAAAGAAAAAGTCCAGACCAGTATGTAGAGCTGAATTCATGCAGACTCATCATTGATATATCTGCCTCCCTTCATTTCCAAGGTCCTGCTGAAATGCTAGGAAAACTGGTTTTTGTTTAAAGAAGGAAACCATAACAGCATTATAAAACAGAAAAATATGTCATCAACAGACCAGACGTTTTATGAAACTCCATGAAGAGAAAAACCAAGAAAAATCAGAATAGTGGGAAAATCAGGGCAAGGAAACCACACAGGCAGACCCCTTGCACAGGCATGGTTCCCGCCAAGCGTGGCTAGAGAAGCTCCAAGTCCAGAATCAACAAACACAAAGGACAGGAGACGGCAAAGGAAGGGTCATCGGGGTCTTTCACTAAACAAGAGCCTTCAGAACATCTGGAAGTCAGGCTCCTCCTCTTCTCATTTTACCAGATAAAGAAAGACAAGGTCCAACAGGCAAGAATGACATACCCTCAAGTCAGCCGAAGATCTGCTCTCTGTAGAAAGCACGCCACCTTCCCGAAGAAGGCTCCTCACGAGGGGGTTAGACTCAGGGAGCAGAGCCTGGCTTTATATCACATCCACTGCAGACCCAAGACAGACAGCAAAAGGGAAAGGCACTGGCGAGGGACTAGGAGTGAAATACACTGCACGGATTTTCTATTGGGTAACAACTTACCACAAATATAGTGGTTTAAACAGCGCATACATATTATCTCATAGATTCTGTGGGTCAGTTTAGCTGGATCCTCAACTCAGAGTCTCCCAAGGTTGTTATCAAGATGTCAGCCCAGGTACACTCTGTTCTAGAGGAGTGAATGAGAGAGAACCCACACCCACGTTCATTCACGCTGTTGGAAAAAGGGATTTTCTTGCAGCCACAGAACTCAGGCAGTTTGCTCCTTCAAGACCAGCAGGAGAGCATCTCTGACCTCAGGGGTGGGCTTCCACCCCCCTCTCATTTGATTAAGTCAGGCCCACTGAGGAAAAGCTCCTTTTTAATTAACTCAAAATCAACTGATTTAGGACCTTAATTAACCTGCAAAATCCCTTTTCCTTTGTCATAGAATGTAATCTAGAAGCCACTATTCACTCGTGTTTGCTATATACTAGTTGCCGGTAGCAAGTCACAGGTTCCACCCAAGCACACTAAAGGGGGTGGAACCTGACAAGGGGGAGTCCCAGCCAACCTTGCTGCCGTCTGCCCACACACTTGAAAAGGAAGCTTGCACAACCACAAAAGGCACAGACAGACCCTTGTTCACAGTCACAGTGTTAAGCCCAGGCCAGCTACCTATAGTAACCCTCAAGATCCTTCATTTAGAAACAAAGATCACTAGACACTTGAGAAAATTAACCCCTAAGAAAAGTAGTAGGCGGCACGCAAGATGACCGCTAGTGATGGAACAGATCACAGCAAAAGTGATGGGACGGCCTTCCAAGATCAGTGTACAAGGAGACTCGGGCTTCCACCTTATTATTGGCCTTCTCTTATCTTGCCGGTTTGTGCTGGCCACTGCCGTGTCGTGAGCTGCTACATGGAGAGGCCCACACAGACAGAAACTGAGAGAGGCCTCAGCCAACAGCTGATGAGAAACCGAGGCTTCCGTCCAACAACTGGCAAGGGTGTGAATCCAGCCAACAATCACATGAGTGAGCACCTTCGAACCTGCAGGTGTGGCTGCAGACCTGGCTGACACCAGGATTGCTGCCTTGCGTCCTCAGGGCAGAGGCATCCAGAAAAACCATACCTAGATTCCCAAGCCACAGACACTGTGGGAGACGGCAAGTTGTTTATTGTTTTAAGCATTGGGGAGTAAACGGTCAAGAGGCAAGATTTAATAAGTAAAGCCTCAAATGAGCAAACAGAAGAGATACTAGGGAACCGAGGCTAATTAGGCAACAGAGATTTAGTATCTTCAGAGAGATAGGGAAGGATAGTAAAGCCCTAAAGCAAACAGCAGCTGGAAAAGAAGTGATCAGATAAAAGGAAGAGCTCTTCGAAACAAAAGCAATTATTGAAAATTTTCAGGTCAATGAATGTGCTAACCAGTAAACCAGACACGGCTACAATCTAAGCTGGGTGGTGGCAGAGATAAAGAGCACTGAACAAAAATACAAAGAGATTAAAAATAGGAAAGAAAATCTGAGCAGCCTGGAGTACAGATCCAAGAAGTCTAAAAACTATCTTATGGGAGTTTCAGAAGGAAAAAAAACACAGAGACTGTGATGGAGAGGAAATAACCAAGAAATTCAAGAAGCCTTCCTTGAACTGAATACGGCACAGTTCAAATAGAAAGGCTAATTCAAATGCCAGAGAGGACAAATTCCAAAAATGTCATACCCTGTCACACCCTGGTAAAATATCAGAGCTCTAAGGAGAGAGAAAAATTATGAAATCTTCCAACGAGAAACCATAGGCTAGCTAAAGAAAGTGAGTATCAAGCAGATGCACTCCTCGTCAGTAACCTAGGGAGTTAGATCACGATAGAGGACTGAACACCAGCCTTGATAGTTGGTACATAACATTTGTATAACCATGATGCAAATGCCTCTCACTGTTTTTTAATTTTCAGAACCAACAGTGGCTTAATTAAACTTATAGAACAGAAGGTAAACGTTTAAAAGTTTATAAACAGAGAATAAATAATAGAGAAAGTAATAAAACCTCAGGATTAGAAGAGAGAAAAGAACAATAAAAACATATTAAATGTCTCAAATTATGTATCTTGCATAGCAGAGAGCCAATACATACCGCCCAAAGTTGGTAAATTAACAGAGGCTTAATGATACAATTTTAAGATATAAAGTCAACCACTGTAAGTAACACAGAGGGGACAGAGGAAGGAGAGGTAAGAGATTCGTAAGAGTGTTAAAGTCTTCATCTTTATAACAGGGAGCCAATAATATTGCTTAAAATTATTGAGTCAAAAAATAGATAAAAGGACTTCATAGAAAATAATATATGAATGAATAATAAATACAGAAAAAAGGTGCTACTTAATCATATAAGTAAAAATTGTTTCTTTCTCAAGGGCTTCCCTTGTGGCTCAGCTGGTAAAGAATCTGCCTGCAATGAGGGAGACCTGGGTTCAATCCCTGGATTGGGAAGATCCCTTGGAGAAGGGAAAGGCTACCTGGCCTGGAGAATTCCATGGACTATATAGTCCACGGAGAAGGCAATGGCACCCCACTCCAGTACTCTTGCCTGGAAAATCACATGGACAGAAGAGCCTGGTGGGCTGCAGCCCATGGGGTCGCTGAGTCAGACATGACTGAGCGACTTCACTTTCACTTTTCGCTTTCATTTATTGGAGAAGGAAACCGCACAGAGTCAGACACGACTGAAGCGATTTAGCATCATATAGTCCACAGTGTCACAAAGAGTCAGACATGACTGCACAACTTTCATTTTTCAAAAACTGTTTATCAAATTTATCAAGAGTTTCAGTAAATAATGCTACTCAGCATCAGTAAAGATATGTTAAAACGGCTACACTACCGGAGTGTCACAATATGTATCAAGATACATTAAAAAGGTCATACACATCCTTGGTCATAGTAATTACACTTCTAATAATCTAATCCCAGGAAAATAAACTGAGATCTGCACAAAGATGTACAAAGAAACAAGATGTGCATTCATTAATTATTTTAATGAATATAAGAAAGTGCAACGGGGAAGGCAATGGCACCCCACTCCAGTACTCTTGCCTGGAAAATCCAATGGACGGAGGAGCCTGGTGGGCTGCCGTCTATGGGGTCGCACAGAGTCGGACACGACTGAAGTGACTTAGCAGTAGCAGTAAGAAAGTGCAAACAATCTAAATGTACATGTACATAATATGGAAGTGATTAAACAAGCAATAGTAGATCTACACAGTGGAATGATACATGCCATTTACAATCATATTTTAAAAGAACAGTAACACAATAAAGACATATCCAAGACTTACTAATAAGTGAACAACAACAATAACAAAAACTGCAAGAGATAAAAATAAACATGTTTTGTGCATGCATATAAGTTCAATTGCAGAGAGAGAAAATTAGGTATATCACAGATATAAGGGTTGGGAAAGAGGGTGACCAAGAGGGAATGACAGGCACTCCAAATAGAAAAAGCAGTGTTCTTTCACTAGTACAATTATGGGTAATTTTTAATTAACTTCTTTTGTGCTTTTCTGTATTTTTCTAGCACCTCTATAATTTTAAGTGGAAGCCCCACATACACCAATCCTAATGACAGATATTTACTCTGTGAGACAGGATTATGTAATGTTTATTTCCTTCTTAATATGTCCCTATCACTTCAAAATCATTCTTTCATTCATTGTTTATTGACTGGTACGTACCCAGAAACTGTTCAAAGCACTGGATACAGGAGTAAACAAAGCAGAAAAAACAAACCAAAAAAAAAAAAAAACCAAATCTGTGCTCTTGTGAAGTTTACACTGTGTAGTACAGAGCAAAAAAAAAAAAAAAAAAAA
>SJYX01006401.1:168580-181598 GCA_006410675.1 Oreotragus oreotragus
AAATCCCAGGGCTGATCTCCTTCAGAATGGACTGGTTGGATCTCCTTGCAGTCCAAGGGACTCTCAAGAGTCTTCTCCAACACCACAGTTCGAAAGCATCAATTCTTCGGTGCTCAGGTTTCTTTCTAGTTCAACTCTCACATTCATACATGACTACTGGAAAAACCATATCCTTGACTAGACGGACCTTTGTTGGCAAAGTAATGTCTCTGCTTTTGAATATGCTATCTAGGTTGGTCATAACTTTTCTTCCAAGGAGTAAGCGTCTTTTAATTTCGTGGCTGCAGTCACCATCTGCAGTGATTTTGGAGCCCCCAAAAATAAAGTCTGACACTGTTTCCACTGTTTCCCCATCTATTTCCCATGAAGTGATGGGACCGGATGCCATGATCTTCGTTTCCTGAATGTTGAGCTTTAAGCCAACTTTTTCGCTCTCCTCCTTCACTTTCATCAAGAGGCTTTTTAGTTCCTCTTCACTTTTTGCCATAAGGGTGGTGTCATCTGCATATCTGAGGTTATTGATATTTCTCCTGGCAATCTTGATTCCAGCTTGTGTTTCTTCCAGTCCAGGATTTCTCATGGTGTACTCTACATATAAGTTAAATAAGCATGCTACATGACCCAAAATTCTTGCCTTGTGCTAAGTTGCTTTAGTTGTGTCCAGCTCTTTGTGACCTTTAAACTGTAGCCCTCCAGGCTTCTCTGTCCATGGGATTCTCCAGGCAAGAATGCTGGAATGGGTTTCCATGCCCTCCTCCAGGCAATCTCTCAACTCAGGGACTAAATGTGTGTCAAACCTGTGTCTCTCATATCTCCTGTGTTGGCAAGTGGGTTCTTTACCACTCGTGCCATCTGAGAACTGAAAACATAAATCCACACAAAAACTAGTACACGGATATTCACAGCGGCACTGCTCACAACTGCAAAAAGAGGAAACAACCCCAATGTCTATCAATTAATGAATGAAGAAAAAGTGGCATGGTCACATGATGGAATAGTATTCAGCCATAAAAAGGGTGGAGGGCTGATTATGCTGCAGCATGAATGAACCTTGATATCATTATGTAAACCAGAGACAAATGCATTTACATGAAATGTCCAGAATTCACAAATCCATAGAGACAGCAAGTAGGTCAGTGGTTGGCTAGGGCTAGGGAAATCAGGGAATAGGGAGTAACTGTTAATGGATGGGGTTTTTTTCTTGAATGTTGAAAATGTTCTGGAATTAGGTAGTGGTGATGGTTGCATAACTTTGTGAATATACCAGAAGTCACTAAATCACAAACTTTAAAATGGTGCATCTTTATGGTATGTGAATTACATCTCAATTTTAATAATAATAATAATACTTTTTAAAAAGCAATGAAATGACTTCTCCCCAAAAGCAGTATTTTCACTGCATGATAAGTCAAAATTTTTTATGTCAAAAAATGCCATAGATTTAAGTACAAGACAAAAAATGACATGGGCTTATAACAAATATGAAAAATAGAAAATATCTCTGTCACACAAAGAGCTCACAAACTGATAAGAAAAATACCAACTGGAAAAATGGGAAATGGATATAAGATAGTAATTCATATAGGTAGTAGAGACAAATATTAACAATAGCAAAAAATAGTCTCACCAGTAATCAAGGAAATACTCATTACACAAGATTCCATTCTCTACCCATCAATATAATAAAGATTTTAAAAAATGATTCCAGCTTTCTCATGCCCTAGCAAAAGGAGATTAAATTGGTACCCACATTTCTGAAAAGCAACTTGGCCCTGTGCCAAGAGCAGGGATAAGAGATGAGCAGGACACATTTGTGTTGAAGGAATTCAAGCTGACAGGAAGAAGCAGAGAAACAAATCAATGCAATAATCTCATAGAGGCTCAGAGATAAATAAGAGGTTACAAGGGGGCTCAAAGAAGGGAATGGTCAGCACTTCCTAGAGCTGGAGAAAGGATCCAGGAAGATGGTGCAGATGACTGAGAGCTGAGCCTGAAAGATGAGCCGGAGTTACTCAAGCTGGAGGGACACCCCAGCACATCCGAATTCCTGAGCTCAGGACATGGTAGGGGGTGGTGTGTGTGGAGGGGAACGCATGAGAAGCTCACAAAGGTCAGCTCAGAGGGTCCTTGCTTGACTGGCTCACTGCATCCCAGAACTTGCTAGGGAGGGAATAAACATCAGTTGAATGAATGAATATTTTTCCTTAAAAGGGGCCATCATACTATTCTCTCAACCCTTGTATCTGTTTAAATTTTTATATCATAAGAAAATAGACCCTAATAACTAAAATTACTCAAGGGCACCCTGGAATTCTTCTAGAAGATCATATGTTTCCTTCAGAAAGGGTATTCCATAATCGTGTGGAGGACAGATCAGAATGATACACATTTGGAAGGGAGACCTCTTGCAGAAAACTACGAGTTTAGTTTTGGGCTTACTGAGTATCAGTCTATCTATATAAACATGTGCAAATACGTAGGGAAAAAAAAACAAAAACAGAACAAATTGTGACCAGTAAGTACCTCTGAGCAGATAAGTAGGCTTGAGGAATGTTGGGGGAGAGAGGAAGGATATGAGTGGAAAATGGAATTTTTTACCCTCTGCACTTGTGCATTGTTTAAATTTTCATTTTCTTTTTGGAGAACTTCATTTATGGGTATTATTCATGTAATTCAAAAATAAGTACTGATACAAAATGGCAAGTTGAAGTTGCATAAGGAGAGAAAAGCTCTGGAAAGTCATGTTGACCCAGGTGACTCAGCTTCAGTGGGGCAGAGACAGAAACCCACCCCCAGAGGCTGGAAAGAGCAGAGGTGTGTACAAAGAAAGAACAAACAAATCATTTCTCCAAGAAACCTGGCTGCACTTTCAAGAGTGGTCAGCAGCTAGAGGAGGATTTAGGGGCAAGGCAAAGGGTTTCTGATTTTTAGGTGGGAGACAAATATTTAAGAAAAACCAAAGTACACAAGAGAAAAGTCAAGGGGAGCAGGATAAAGGGAGATAGGAGGTTCAGGGAAACCCACTGGAACTATAAGAGAGAAATGAATTAATTATCCAGCAAGAAAATTAGAGGGAAGAAGCCAATGGTAGAGCCCTTCCTTGAACCACAGAGATTCTCTGGAGGCGGCCTCCTGAAGGGGGTGAGCCCACATGCACATGAGGACCCGCTCTGCGAGTGGAGACACAAGGTTGCACTGCGGTGTGAGCTGACGCTTAAGGAAGAAGACAAGACAAGCATCTGAGGCAGACAGTCTGTGAGGAATGGGAAAGATAACTGACGGGCAGGAGGATTAACAAAAGGCTGCAAATAAGACAATCCAAGCCCAATTTTTCTCCACAGAAAACAATTTCTACTATCCAACCAAGCAAGTCTTTCAGTCCACAAACACTGCTCTTTTTCTTTCGTGTTGCACTCTTCAAACTCTAAGGGAAAAGTGCGGAAGTCTCTTTCGTCGTGGCAGATGTGGAGGCAAAGGTCTGACAGGCGTTCTTGGTAAAGAAAGACAATATCTCAAACACACAAAATCCACATCTTCAGCTTTTTAATAGTGGCGGTCTTACTGTTACAAGAAAAATACAAAATATGGCCTTGGGATCGTTCTAGGCTGGATAACATTACCACGCGTGTCTGATTTCCTAGTCTTGTGGCTTTGCGGTGACACATAAAACATTTTCAGCTTTTCTGTGTAATCACTCTTCTGACTTGTGAGGGACTTCCCCATGCACAATCTACAAGGTGCTAATTTTATGGGGATGACAGGATACACACAGTGGCCTTCAGTATTGGACAGATTTTGTATTATACACTTTGCTCCAAAGTAAGCCTCTAGCCAGGTAAAAAGAATGAGGTTACAAGCATTAGGTGTTTGGTGCAACTACCATGGGGGGTGTGTGTGTGTGTGTGTGTTTTAGAGGGAGAGGTGAAGAAATAGAGAATATGAACAAGGCTGCCTCAGGCACAGACCCAAGAAGCTAGATTAGAGCTTTCCTTAGTGGACAAGAAGACAAGGTTTAACTGACAGTCTTAACTGGAGGATTAAGTTTCTCCACTCATCAAGTTCAGAACTGACTTCAGGGTGAAGGAAAGGGCTGTGGCAAGCCCTAGCCAAACATAACCCGACGTGAGCTTTATGGGATCGAGTCGCATGCTCAGTTCCTTTTTCTCTTGCAAATACCTTCCCCATGAAGGAAAACCTCAGAGCCACCTGCCACAGGCACACACAAAAGGGAGGAAAGAGCACCGAAGGTGTTGAGTTTTAGCTGGAGAAGTTGGAGGCAGAGCGGGCGAAAGAGAGCAGGACCATCTCAAACATTGAGAGCATATAAGCAAGAGCTCTGCAGCCGAGCAGAGCCACACACACCCACTGGTGTGCGACATCAGGCACCACATTTTCCGTGGCTCTGATGCTTCACGAGCCCTCCCCTGACCTCAGACTTGGCAGAAGCCCAGAGCCAGCTCTCCCCTCAGGACACACCTGACTTCTCTAGGACCCCCTGATGCTCATTCCTGACATACCAGTGGGCAAGGAGACCCACTAGTATTGCCCGGTTCCCTACTGCCCCTTCCAGGCATTCATACACCACAGTTCCCTGCAGAAGCCCTTCCTGGCCAGCACTTGTCATCCTGCCCCACAGTCCTCCTCTTAGTCATCACATCCCCTCTCAGGGAGTGACACCATCAGCTAGGGATCCAAGAGAGATGTTAGATGCCACCCTGGTCCAACACTGTCCATTTCCAGGCAGGCACAAGATTCTTTGAAGTCCACCCCCTACAACTCTGAAATACTTTCCACCTACCTCTTTCCCCAGCTGCCATCAACCAGGCCCTTCAGGTCTTATGCTTAGATCAGAATGGGAAAAGCCTTGGTACCTCTGGTTCAACTGGATCCTCTTCCAGGACATGACTACCTTCTAACTTCCGAGGTTCCATTTGCTCAGGGCTCCAGCAGGTAAAACTCGGAGAAAAAGAGCTGTGAACATTGTCATGTCAGCCAATGAGCCCTTGCTGCTGCTGCTGCTGCTGCTAAGTTGCTTCAGTGTCCGACTCTGTGAGACCCCATAGACGGCGGCCCATGAGGCTCCCCCGTCCCTGGGATTCTCCAGGCAAGAACACTGGAGTGGGGTGCCATTTCCTTCTCCAATGCATTAAAGTGAAAAGTGAAAGTGAAGTCGCTCAGTCATGTCTGACTCTTAGCGACCCCATGGACTGCAGCCTACCAGGCTCCTCTGTCCATGGGATTTTCCAGGCAAGAGTGCTGGAGTGGGGTGCCATTGCCTTCTCCGATGAGCCCTTAAAGACCCACAATCAACTGGATCAATGCTTTTGATTCTCATAATGGCTACCATAAAGAAGATTGAGTGCTAAAGAATTGATGCTTTTGAACTGTGGTGTTGGAGAAGACTCTTGAGAGTCCCTGGGACTGCAAGGAGATCAAAGCAGTCAATCCTAAAGGAAATCAATCCTGAATATTCATTGGAAGGATGATGCTGAAGCTGAAACTATAATACTTTGCTCACCTGATGTGGAGAGTTGACTCATTAGAAAGGACCCTGATGCTGGGAAAGATTGTAGGCAGGAGGAGAAGGGGACAACAGAGGATGAACTGGTTGGATGGCATCACTGACTCAATGGACATGAGTTTGAGCAAGGTCCAGGAGCTGGTGAAGGACAGGGAAGCCTGGCGTGCGGCAGTCCATGGGCTTGCAAAGAGTTGGATACAACTGAGCAACTGAACAACAACCACAACAATGTCTACAACCGAATCAACCACAGTGGACAGATAGGGCCAAGAGAACAAAGAAATATCAAGTTACTGGAAATGTCCAAAGCTCCATATCCAAACAGCAAACCATTTCTAGTACAAGTACAGACTTCATTACTACTAAAATACTCTGGTTTCACCTCACCTCAACCAAAACAAAACTAAGCCTTGCTATCACCTTCCCGTGAACCAAAGCCAGTAATACATAATGAAATGATATTTTAAATGTGTCAATTTCTAGAAATGTAATAGCAACCAACTTTGAGCAAAACTATAAAACAAGCTTCCTGGACAAGGTCAAAGCTTCAAAATGAGAATATCAATTTCCAAAAAGATGTCTTCCTGGGCCAGACCTAAGGAAGAAAACAAGCAACTGAACATGCCAGGAAATGACCTAAAGATCCTCTGAAGGCAAATCAAGTCAATGCAGCTCGGAGGTACAAAAGCCAGCCTCAAGAATGTGATTCTCATGACACCCCAAAGATAGAAGACCCAGGCCAGTACTGACAAACACCCCAGGAAAAGAGGAGCAGTGATCAAGAGAAGGATTCTGAGCACTCCCTGTTTCTGCGTAGTACCTACAGAAGGATCTGTAACTCAGAAAAGAACTAGTCTCAGGATAAAATACTCATCAGTTCATCAAAAGCTCATACTTAAAAAGAGGGATCAATAAAACCATAATTATTGAGCATCTGCTATTAAAAAGGCAGTAATACCAAAGTAATGCCATCAGGCTGTCCTCTAAAGGTGAAATGTTTAGTTAGCAACCAGTTGTTTAATTAGCACGATTCCAAGCAAAAAGGGCTGACAAATTCTTTCTCTGAATCTGCCTCATTAACTTTCTGTCTCTACTCATTTACAAACAAAGTCAGGATGAATTTCACAGACCCAAGTTTACACCAAAAACTTGACTTAGTGAAATGTAAATGAAAAAGTTATTATCTTCTGTGATTTAGAAAGCAAAAATTTAAGAAGCATCTCAATGCAAAAAGTCAAATACAAGAACTCAGGTGTAAAGCAGTCAAATTAAAAGGAAGTCATCAAATAATGGAGTCCTGGACCTCAAATCAAAGAAAAAGCAAATCTTATGGACCAAAAGTCAGAACACCAAGAGAAATGGTCAATTAATAACCATATCTTCACATCTAAAAGAGAAGAAAAATTTTACCATTAGATTAACTAAACCATTAAAGTGGTTTCTAAAATCTACGCTTCCTGACAAAATCATGTGAGCCCTGGATTGATCATATGGCAGTCAATATCAAATAACTACTGACCTACTTCCACATATATGACAAAGTTTTCTTGGTATACCAAAAAAACCTCTTACTTGAAATTTTACCATTTTAAAGTAATTCATACTCTATTTGGTTCACCACAATGTTTGCTTGGCAACTACAAAGGAATTTAAGCTGCTAATGGTACTTGGTTCTTCTGGAAAGAAAAAAAAAATGGGCAAATACACGTGTTTTAAATTATTTACTTCATTTTAACTCCCAGGTAGAAAGGAACAGAAGTGGTCACAAAGACTGTGTCTGGAAATGACTCAAGGGTTCTACCTTGCCTACTTGATAGTTCTTTCACCTTTGAAAACCTGACTTTCTTTCTACAGCGAGTCAATCTGCATTAGCCTTAAGTCTGGAGCAAAACCGTCAGACAGAGACCCTGAGAGTGAAGACAGCTGAACAGTGTGCCTGGATCCCGATGTTAGCAAGCTGCCTCAGGGTCCCCCTTGGAGAGCAGCATTTGGTCACCAACCATGCGCATTTCAGAGTAATATTTTGGAGGGGAGGAAAGAAAAGGAACTGAAATCTTTTGCAAATAACATCTACTCTCAACCCTGACCTGACATTAAGCCACTTTCATCTTTGAATTAGAGGAAGAGAAAAAGAGACGATAACGAAGAGTAACACAATATAGAACATTGGTTAAAGGGTGTGGAGTCAAAGAGACCTGAGTTCGAGTCCCAGCCCTTCCCTCTTCCACTTAACCAGCTTTTCACACCTTGGCCAATATGCTTAATCATCATGAACCTTTGTCTTCTCCTCTGTAAAACAGAGTTAATAATACCCTACTGGTAGCTGGGAGGACTTTTTTTTTTTTTTAAGATGAGTATGTAGAGGTCTTAGCATGCTGCCTGCCACAGGGCAAGTAGTCAACATTATACAGCAGCTGAAGACAGAAGAGGGGAAGGGGATGAGAGGAGGGAAAGGGAAGGGAGCAGAGGGGAGGAGCGGGGGGAAGCCTTCAGGGTTCAAAGAACAGCCTACACTCACTCAGGACAGCACCTTAAATTCCTTATAATCAATGTGAAAATATTTCCTGAGGACCTACTACATAATCAGCACTGTGCTTCATTCAGAAATGAACGTGTCCCCATCCTCCTCCTCTCAAGCTATCTACAAGTCCAGCTCAGGAAACAGAAATCACACGCGTGAAATATTTGGAAAATAACCCATATTGTACTAAGTTGTTAAATATTCCACATGTAATAAAAACAAGCACTGCGGTCATTTGTAGAAAGGGGCCAGTGAGCGCTGGCTTGTGGCAAAAGGGTCCGGGAGTGGGTGGAAGAGACAGACACAGACGTGAATAGACTTATAGTTGAAGGAGGGGGGGTCATGTCTGGCAAAGAAAGTCATGTGTCCCAGACTGAGTTTCGCCCTGAAACTTCAAGCAGGGGTCACAGTGGGGACAGGCAAAAAGCAGTGAGCACAAGGGCCATTCAAAGCAAAAAGGGACAGGACTTTGGAACTGAATATGAAAAATAAAAGAGACAGGTCTGCCTGTGTCTCTTCTGGATTTCCCATTCCCGTTTGAGGCCAAGTGTGCTCGTGTCTACCTTTCTGGTATTTCTTAGGAGGAAGCAAAAGCACACTCTTCTATCTCCCCAGACGGCAGTTGGGGTTCCTTTCTCGATAACCAGGCTGCACAGGGCAGGGTTCCAAGTGGAGGCTCGGCTGGATCTGTATCCCAGCTCTGCCACTCACTAGCTGTGAGGCCTCAGGCAAGCAAACTAACTTTCCGGGTCTCGGTTTCCTTATCTGTAAAGGAGGGGTTAACCATGACATGCGTTTCTCGATAACCAGGCTGCACAGGGCAGGGTTCCAAGTGGAGGCTCGGCTGGATCTGTATCCCAGCTCTGCCACTCACTAGCTGTGAGGCCTCAGGCAAGCAAACTAACTTTCCGGGTCTCGGTTTCCTTATCTGTAAAGGAGGGGTTAACCATGACATGCGTCTCACAGATTGTTGAGAGGATAAGTGAATCCAAGCATTTAACAGATTCCTTAATTGAGAGGCACCTGTAACAGGGCCTGGCACGTAGGCACAAACCCTGGGGTCAGTAATCATCGTTACTACCGCTGCATCTATTACCTTTCATCTCCAGCCAGAATATAGCCACAGAAAGCATAAAGAATCATCTCACACACGACTGAGGAGGAGGTACTAAGGGGAAACCCCACTTGGAATTGCAGGTTCGCCCAAAACTAGCACCGATGGTGAAACCTCAATGCAAAACCCAGACAATCCAGTGGCTCCCATACCNGTAATCATCGTTACTATTGCTGCATCTATTACCTTTCATCTCCAGCTAGAATACAGCCACAGAAAGCATAAAGAATCACCTCACACACGACTGAGGAGGAGATACTAAGGGGAAACCCCACTTGGAATTGCAAGTTCGCCCAAAACTAGCACCGATGGTGAAACCTCAATGCAAAACCCAGACAATCCAGTGGCTCCCATACCTGGCTTGGTGAATGGCCTCCATCCACTCTTTACCATCCTGCTCCTCCTCACAGCGCAGCTCTAGTGGCTTCTGACCTTCATGGCCAAAAAGGACAGTAAAGTAATACTGGAAAGAAAAACAAAGTTGTGCTTTATTTTTGAGGCATAATAGCATAACAAGACAATACTTCCCTACAAAGAGTATATGCTTATAAAACGCATCAGCATTATGTAAATCATATTTCAAAATTTAATAACATTCCCAGTCCACTTGGCAATGACTTTGCACCTGGAAGATACCATACATTGCATCTTAATACCCCTCAATAAGATTCAACTTACAATACCTCACATACGGAAAAGGTATTTGGTAAAATTCTATACAAACACATGATTAAAAGTCTTTGCAAACTCAAAAGTGAAATTTCTGAACCTAATAAGGGATTTCTACCAAAAACGTACTACAAACATTTCACCTAATGTTAAGTTATTATACGCAGCCCTTCTAAAATCAGGATAAGAAAAATGGCAATTATCACCACTTCTAATTACCAACTCTGTCTGGAGGGCAACATCGAAAAATAAAGGAAAAAAGGAATGGAAAGCAAGGGAGGAAATCATTTTGCACAGATGATGTAAGTGTCGACACTAAAAATCCACTGAAACACTATTAAAGTAAGAGCATCCCTCAAAATTGCTGGATGCAAAATCAATATACAAAATGTATTGCACTTTGGTACAATATCAACAAATAAGTAACTTAACTTTGAAAACACAGCATTTGCAATAGCAAAGAAATATAAACAGTCAAAGGACCTAAGAAAATAAGTTTATCACCTCTGCTGCTGCTGCTAAGTCACTTCAGTCGTGTCCGACTCTGTGTGACCCCATAGACGGCAGCCCACCAGGCTCCCCCATCCCTGGGATTCTCCAAGCAAGAATACTGGAGTGGGTTGTTATCACCTCTAAAGAGCAAATTAATCTGTAATTTCAATATATTCTAATAAAATTACCAATAGGTTTTCTTTGAGTGGAATTTGACAAAGTGAGCCTAGAATCTGAGCCAGGGACAGGGAAGATGTCACTTTGAATCAGTCTGTTTGAGGCTATGTTTTAATTACCAAGCTGAGACTCTCTGGGAAGGAAATATGACTGGAGAACTTTTTATTATATGAATGAGAATGATCAGAAAATACACTGGGCCTGCCCACAGTTTCCTCCTGGGGCCTGAAAAATGACCAGTCCCACACAGCTGCTCTGAGATTAAAAACCAAAGATAAAAACCCAAGTTCTTTCTGTTGTCCCACCTTACCAGCCCCTGGAAACTTCTCTTTATTCAGTATGATCATTACATCCTCATTTTCTTCAAACAAATTAAAAATACGCAGGACAAAAGCTTTTAATCTATAATAATGCTGATTCACTATTTTTTACACTTGAAACCAATATAATATTATAAATCATTTATACTATAATTTAAAAAATCCTTCAGGACAACAATCTTAGAGATAAATTCTTTAAAACTCTAGAATTTTCAGCACAATTTTACAAAAAAGGCAAAAACTGGCCAAGAGACTTCTTGTGTTACCTGGGCATCAATCATCAGAAGACTTGCCTGTGAAAGACTCCACTGCACTACCCTACGGACAGGCTTGAGCCCATTAATGACAAGCTGTCTTTAATTCGTAAATCTCTTGTCCAGCCAGAGGACTAAATGCTATGAGCTAGGGGGAAATAACCTGATGAAAAGGCCACTGAGAAGGGGAAGAATTGAGTTTAGCACTGTATTCAATAAAGCTCCAGTTAAACTTGAGAGGATAGGAGTTGCAAGTCAACAAAATAACAAATCAGTGGTTTAAAGGGCAATCCTATAAGTGATGGCATTTCAGCAACAGCCGGCTACCATCCAAGGCCAGATGCCCAGTCCGGGAAGAGGAGACACTTAATGAACCTGTTATTGAAAGGCTGCAACCAGCACCTCAACAGCAGCTGCTGCTTGGGAACCCAGTTAAAAGCCACCTTTAAAAGACAGCAAGGTAATTATATTAGCAGAACTACATCCAAAAGTTAGACCGTGTCTCAGGCATGCCAATGATGGAGTTTTGAGAGTACAGCTTGCATTTCCAGGAGTTCACTTAACAAATTCAGCTCGACCACAAATAATCAAAACACTGTCTCTGCATGTACCTGCAAATTATTCAGGCTAAGCTATTCATCAAAAAGCCTTTTTTGTGTGTTCTGGTCTCGCTCTGATATGAATTCAGTTTACCATGGACAAAACAGACACCTGAGCCCTAACTGACCTGAGAGAGCTTGGACCACAAGTGGCTGCAGCCACACACTTCAGCATCTGATGACCAAAGCGGAGCTAGAATAAATGCCAGACCCCTGTCAGCACCAGCAAGGACCACCCCATAAGGTCTGATAAACACACATGCAATCTCAAGACAGGGAGCCCTGCTTACTGAGATACTATTTTAGGGAGGCAAAGAAGAAAGAATGAATCACTTTTTCCTTAAATTGAAGAAAATAGGGAAAACCACTAGACCTTTCAGGTATGACCTAAATCAAATCCCTAATGACTATACAGTGGAAGTGAGAAATAGATTTAAGGGACCAGATCTGATAAACAAAGTGCCTGATGAACTATGGACAGAGGTTCATGACATTGTATAGGAGACAGGGAGCAAGACCATCCCTAAGAAAAAAAAAAAGCAAAACAGCAAAATGGCTGTCTGATGAGGCCTTACAAATAGCTGTGAAAATAAGAAAAGTGAAAAGCAAAGAAGAAAAGGAAAGATATACCCATTTGAATGCAGAGATCCAAAGAATAGCAGGGAGAGATAAGAAAGCCTTCCTCAGTGATCAGTGCAAAGAAATAGAGGAAAACAATAGAATGGGAAAGACTACAGATCTCTTCAAGAAAATTAGAGATACCAAGGGAACATTTCATGCAAAGATGGCCACAATAAAGGCCAGAAATGGTATGGACCTAACAGAAGCAGAAGATATTAAGACGAGGTGGCAAGAATACACAGAAGAACTATACAAAAAAGATCTTCATGACCCAGATAATCACAATGGTGTGATCACTCATCTAGAGCCAGACATCCTGCAATGTGAAGTCAAATGGGCCTTAGGAAGCATCACTACGAACGCAGCTAGTGGAGGTGATGGATTTCCAGTTGAGCTGTTTCAAATCCTGGAAGATGATGCTGTGAAAGAGCTGCACTCAATATGCCAGCAAATCTGGAAAACTCAGCAGTGGCCACAGGACTGAAAAGGTCAGTTTTCATTTCAATCCCAAAGAAAGGCAATGCCAAAGAATGCTCAAACTACCGCACAATTGCACTCATCTCACATGCTAGTAAAGTAATGCTCAAATTTCTCCAAGCCAGGCTTCAGTAATATGTGAACTGTGAACTTCCATATGTTCAAGCTGGTTTTAGAAAAGGCAGAGGAACCAGAGATCAAATTGCCAACATCCACTGGATCATCAGAAAAGCAAGAGGGTTCCAAAAAAACA
>SJYX01006401.1:181905-241502 GCA_006410675.1 Oreotragus oreotragus
CCAGACCACCTGATCTGCCTCCTGAGCAGCCTGTATGCAGATCAAGAAGCAACAATTAGAACTGGACATGGAACAACAGACTGGTTCCAAATAGAAAAAGGAGTACGTCAAGGCTATATATTGTCACCCTGCTTATTTAACTTATATGCGGAGTACATCATGTGAAATGCTGAGCTGGATGAAGCACAAGCTGGAATTAAGATTTCCGGGAGAAATATCAATAACCTCAGATATACAGATGATGCAGAAAGTGTTTATCTTAGGTTGTGTTATCAGATATGCAATATCAATAACCTCAGATATGCAGAAAGTGAAAAACTAAATAGCCTCTTGAAAATGAAAGAGGAGAGTGAAAAAGTTGGCTTGAAGTTCAACATTCAGAAAACTAAGACCACGGCATGCAGTCTCATCACTTCATGGCAAATAGATGGGGAAACAATGGAAACAGTGGGAGAGTTTATTTTGGGGGGCTCCAAAATCACTGCAGATAGTGACTGCAGCCATGAAATTAAAAGACGCTTACACCTTGGAAGAAAAGTTATGGCCAACCTAGACAGCATATTAAAAAGCAGAGACATTACTTTGCCAACAAAAGTCTGTCTAGTCAAGGTTATGGTTTTTCCAGTAGTCATGTATGGATGTGAGAGTTGGACTAGAAAGAAACCTGAGCACCGAAGAATTGATGCTTTTGAACTGTGGTGTTGGAGAAGACTCTTGTGAGTCCCTTGGACAGCAAGGACATCCAACCAGTCCATTCTGAAGGAAATCAATCCTGAATATTCACTGGAAGGACTGATGTTGAAGCTGAAATTCCAATACTTTGGCCACCTGATGCAAAGAGCTGACTCATTAGAAAAGAACCCTGATGCTGGGAAAGATTGAAGGTGGGAGGAATATGGGACGACAGAGGATGAGATCATTGGATGGCATCACTGACTCAATGGGCATGAGTTTGAGTAAACTCCAGGAGTTGGTGATGAACAGGGAGGCCTGGTGTGCTGCAGTCCATGGGGTTGCAAAGAGTCGGACACGACTGAGTGACTGAACTGAACTGTTTACATGATTGGAGCAAACTAAATTTACTACTCTCAGCAGCTTCTTTTTTCTCCACTTATTAAGTATGGAGGGAGCTGGCTCAAATTTTGGAAAAAAAAATGTTTGCACATCTAAGTGTAGTGAGGATAAATCTATTAATACAACGCTGTTCACAGTCTTACCCAGCTCCCTCCTGGCCAAACAAGATGACCAGAATTCTCTTCCTGAAAGATAAACCTGAGCTTTCATATCTACTTACAAAAACCTTCATTCATATTCTCAAACTTAACACCCTACCAATTGGCCTTTTTAAACTCATTTCTGCCTCTTTCCTCCTAAGTATCCCCCAGCCAATCAACCCATCACTCCCCGAAGAAGACAAGCTCTTTCCTCGGCCTCATGCTACTGATAGAGTACATCTCTGGGATCACCAGACCTGGGTGTGAGTCCTGACTCTTCCAAGTGGTAATAACCTATGAGACCTTGGGGCAGGTGACTAACCTTTCTGAGACTAATTCTCCTCTAGTCAATGAGGCCAAAGATAGGTTTACAGGATGGACTAGCTGACATGTAATGCCTGGCACCCAGTAGGTGCTTAACAAATGTTAGTTCCCTTCTCTCTCAGTGCAAACCACTGTCTTGCTGTTCCTCTCCAGTCCCTCTCCTGCCTAAAATTCTTATTGAACTTGCATGACTCATGTCATGAACCGTCAGTTCCACTAAATCTTTCCCAGCTACCTTCTGGCAAAAAGGTGTCCCTCTCTCCTCTGTGGGGTCAGTTGTGGCTCAGTGGTAAAAGAATCCACCTGCCAATGCAAGAGACGTGGGTTCGACCCCTGGGTCAGGAAAATCCCTTGGAGAAGAAAATGGCAATGCATTCCAGTGTTCTTGCCTGGAAAATCCCATGGAACCTGGTGAGTCCATGGGGTCGCAGACTCAGAGGCGACTGAGTGTGCACGCATGCACACACTCCTCTGTGTTTCAGTAACCTCGTGCACACTCTTGTCACACAGCTGGAGAGTTGTCCACACATGTGTCTCTCTTCCCTGTAGGACTTGTCCCTTTGTACCCAAATCCCTCAATAATGTTTGGTGAATAAACGATCATCATAAAGAAAACATGAGGTATAATCAACCTAATAAATTTGCTTCAAACAGCCACATATGACAATTTTATGATTGTCTACCTCTAGGTAGACACCCAGAGAAAAGATTTAGAAACACCAATAAAGCTACTAAATACATATTTTTATTAAAAAAAAGGAAAACAGAATATTATGATGTTCTTCATAATAGAAAAGCAGTAAGTACAGATACTGCAGGTTGGCAGATTCACTAAAGGGTCTTACCACTTACCAACAGTAACTACAAAATGCCAGAATGACAACATAATGAACAGGTCTAGGAAATTTAAATATTCAGGGTTTTATTGGTATGTATTGTAGCTTTATATGACTTTTCATTTTCCATTTGTTTGGTTTTTATTATAATTGGCTTGCTGCTGTTTATACTGTGTGTTTTTGCAGAAAGAACAAATGTAACCCAATATGAGAACACAAGTTCATTTAAAACTCTGGTCCTTTGACTTCTGCAAGCTAGAAACAAGTTTATGGCTATGACCGTGGCAACTGCAGGGGAATAATATTATAGGGCCACTTCCACTTTCCACATTTCTGAATTGGTTGGATCATCTACATAAACACTTATAGCTATATAGCCAACAAAAATATGCTCATTCCACTTTCAAACTGAGTCATTAACAGTAAACACGTATAGCTATATAATCAACACTAACGATATTATCCATTTTCAAAACTATCCCTGCTGGCTCAGCAGGAAAGAATCTGCCTGCAATGCAGGAAGTTTGCGTTAGGTCCTTGGGTCAGGAAGATCCCCTGGAGGAGGAAATGGCAACCCACTCCAGTATTCTTGCCTGGAGAATCCCATGGACGGNCTAACGATATTATCCATTTTCAAAACTATCCCTGCTGGCTCAGCAGGAAAGAATCTGCCTGCAATGCAGGAAGTTTGCGTTAGGTCCTTGGGTCAGGAAGATCCCCTGGAGGAGGAAATGGCAACCCACTCCAGTATTCTTGCCTGGAGAATCCCATGGACGGAGGAGCCTGGCGAGCTACAATCCATGGGATCACATGAATCAGGCATGACTTAGCAACTAAACCACCACCGGCTCTTTATACTACTACTTATACCCCCAAGAAAAGTAAATGATGTTAGTCAGATCAGGGATGTTCAAAAAAGATCAAAATCCACCGTCGGTGTTCTTTAAAGTACCAGTTAGAAAAATAACCTCTTTTAAACAAACTGCAGTACCATGTGTATTATTATTTTGATGGCACTTAAGGGTTTTCAATTATCACATATATTAGTGAAATTTTTCAGTTTTAGAGTAAAAGAAAAAAAACAACCCTCTCTGCAGCTTCTGAGGAAGAAGATTCTCCTCAAAGCCTCTTCCTACACTCAGCCCGTCTAGGAGGGGTGGGAGGACCTACAGGAACTAGCTATGGTCCCCTCTCCAGAACCACATTTCTGACCTTGCGAGTCAGACAATGGATGGGATAAAATGGGTGCGTTCCAAAGCTCCCAGCTTGGCGACGTGCACACCTGGGGACGGTGATCAGGAGAATACAGCAGTCTGGCATGGCAGCGCCTCTGGGACCACAGCATGGCTCTCCACCCCGACCTGGGCCTTGGGGTCTGGCCTTCCTAGTCTCCAGGAATGTGAATAACACTGCTGAGTGGCCCTCCGCAGCATACTCCTCCCACAGCAGCCCCACATGTTGCTATGACCATCCACCCCTGTCAGTACGGAGACTCCAAGCATTCTTGGATGTGGGGATGGATGGACACCATGGATAGCAATTCTCCAATCTGGGTGCGTTTCCCAACCAACAATAAAGCCTGAGCTCATGTTAGTCTTGCTATGCTTCATTGCATCTTCTTCTTTCTCCCTTTCCCCCTCTTTTCTCCCTTCTGTAACTGCTCGTAGAGTGAGAATGAAACACATTTTAAACACTGGATACACTGACAAAACTGAGCTTGCTGTGCCCCCTATACTAATTTTCACTCCCAGGCGTTTGTTGTTGCTATTCAGTCGCTGAGTCGAGTCCAGCTCTTTGGGACCCCGTGGACTGCAGCACAACAGGCTTCCCTTTCCTTCACCATCTCCCAGAGTTTGCTCAAAGCATGTCCATTGAGTCAGTGATGCCATCCAACCTTCGCAGCCTCTGTCGCCCCCTTCTCCTCCCGCCCTCAATCTTTGTTAGCATCAGGGTCTTTTCCAATGAGTTGGCTCTTTGCATCAGGGGTTTAACTTCACCCAAACTGCTAACTATCTTTAACACACACAGGAATTTCAGTTATTGTCCCCAGAACACGATTGGCCTCCATAAGAGAAAGGAGTCCCATGCCTGAGCCCTAGAGGCCCAGGCTGCTCTAAATCGGGGTTACTGCCACGGCCCTGGCAGCATGTGAGAGGGAGATGAGAGAAGACAGGCCGAAAATAACAGGTGAGCATGTAAAAACGGGAGATACTTCACGTTTTTGATACCATTCCCTTCCCTCCTCCTCCTAGCATTCCTACTCTTTTGTATTTCCTGCCATTGAAACGTTACTTGCGTCTGTGGTCATACCTGAACGTGCCCAACCACATCTGAAACGTCACTTGCAAGAGACTTCTCTGCCCACTGCATCTGGTCACCATCGTGCCAGCCAATGGGGTACACCTTGAAGAAACGTCTAAAGCATTGTATCTGGGACCCAGCCCTACTGGTATCTAGAATAGAAAACATTTCTCTCTCCTGCCTCAGGGACGGTGTTCATATAGTGCGATCATTTCTTAACCACAGTTCGATCTCATACTTGTAGCTTCAAAGAAGACTGTGTATATTAAAGGAGACTGAATTTTCCAACTGCTTCATAGACACCATCTTTTCCTATCATGGTGATAGGCTGAAGCTCATTTTTTGTTGTTAAAACATATGTCAAATCTCCCAGCTACTACCAAGTCTTCTTAAGAACACAGATCCAAGATGCTGAAGGCTTTCCCTCCCTGTTGGTCTACTTTCTTTTTAACTTTGAGATTCAGAGGTCTTGCCATCGGCATTTTCGCTTCAGCACAGGCGACTTCACAGACGTCTGTGCATCTGACCCAGCAGTGCGGTCCAGCAGCAGGCTCCCCAGGCTGGAAAGCAGGACACTGGGATTCTGTCCCGCCTCGGATGACAGTCTGAGCTCTAGCAAGCTCCTGTCAAGCTCAGTTTGTTCCTGGGCCAAGTGAGGACAAGGCCACCTCTCTCATCAACCCTGAAGTTCAAAGGGTGAAGGTGAAGATCTTCACTAAGGTGAAGATCAAATGCAGTACCACACATCAAAGTGTCTTGAAAAGCACGATGTACGTCTTGTTGTTACTATAGCAGAACTGCCAGCTCTCGCTGGGAAGCCAGTCACCTCGAGTCTGCCTTGGACACTGGGCTTGTTCCAGCTCTGCCAAACTGGGTAATTTGAGTGCTCCTCAGGTTTCCCCTCATTGCCTTCCTCAGATAAAAGCACGAGGGTGGGGGAAGAAAAAAGGATATATTAAAATTATGAACCAGCATAGTGGGTACTTGGTAATTAAGAAGAGGTCATGCTGTTTTTATTATGGTGGTGGTTTGTTGTTTTGCCCTTATGGATATTTTTGTAGTTGGTTGATACTCATGATGAAAAGAGTTCTAATTTCCCCAAAGGCTTAGATAAGAGTTATATTTTGCAGTTTCAATGACATGCAAGAGTTTGCTGAATGATTTGTCCCATCAGAAGCCAATATGTAGACTATACATTTGAAACTGTGAGTAAAGCAGGGTATTAACATGCATAAAATCCAGTAACACCATTTAAGAACTGCCTCAGAATATACCCTTTTATTAAACATATTTTAATGGACAAGAATTTAACATTGGATGCAGCTCAAGGAGTGAGTGTTTAACTGTCTTCTACCTGTGGTTTCCTACCACAATAAGAAAATATATTATGTCTGGCTTCCAAATTTCATAGAGAAGTGAATCAAATTAATTGTGCCAAGGGGTCAGAAAATCTGTCACTTTAAGAATGGCTAAACCAAGTTGATATATTTGGTTGTGCTTCAAATCTTTGAAAGGTTATCNGTGTTTAACTGTCTTCTACCTGTGGTTTCCTACCACAATAAGAAAATATATTATGTCTGGCTTCCAAATTTCATAGAGAAGTGAATCAAATTAATTGTGCCAAGGGGTCAGAAAATCTGTCACTTTAAGAATGGCTAAACCAAGTTGATATATTTGGTTGTGCTTCAAATCTTTGAAAGGTTATCATATAAAATTGCAACAGAGAAACTTTCATGAACCAAGGGATCTGAGCTCCCATAAATCACCAGATACACTTAAATTTATGAAAAGGGAAGCATGCATGATACATGGTGGCTTAAGTCATCATCCTTGACTCACAGAAAAAGGCAACAATTCTCCACGTTTTGTTACATTTTCACACAGTGCTGTCTTTCTCTTGGACTACCACTCCAGACAGCGACATGTGCTATTGATAACATTCCGTCTTTCTGATTGGTTTCACCTCATCCCTAGTCCTTCTGTTTACTTATCATCTTATCTTTGGAGAGAGATATCTAACTCCCGTCTGTCTAGAGCCACTGTAACCATCGTTACAGCCTTCTCTTACAGCAAGCCAACTAAACTTTATCACCATTCCAATGTCCATTCTATCCCAGCCTCTCCTGAACTAATCTAGAATCTCTAAATTCATACGAAACCTCCAAAACCTTTTTACTTCATGCCATCTTCATCACTTTCTCATTACAATCATTGGTTTGAGTTAGTTCTCATTTGCCAACCGTATTCTCATTTGTGTAAAATGTATATACAATGAAAATGCATGCTGTTAACACCAAGTTGGCACCCCACTCCAGTACTCTTGCCTGGAGAATCCCAGGGACGGGGGAGCCTGGTGGGCTGCAGTCCATGGGGTCGCGAAGACTCAGACATGACTGAGCGACTTCACTTTCACTTTTCACTTTCACGCATTGGAGAAGGAAATGGCAACCCACTCCAGTGTTCTTGCCTGGAGAATCCCTGGGACGGGGGAGCCTGGTGGGCTGCGGTCTATGGGGTCGCACAGAGTCGGACACGACTGAAGTGACTTAGCAGCAGCCACAGCGGCAGCAGAGAATACTTCAACACACAGACTTGAGTGTCAGAGTTCCCCTGCTGCTACAAGGAAATTTTCTGAGGTGCTCTGTCAAAGAGGGACCATGGTTATGCCAAACAAATGGGCAGGGGAAATATATATAAATGAGATCAATTTTAGATGTATCCTTTGTAGCTCCATAAGGCACAAATAGAAACTATGGTTCAAGACAGAGATTTAAAAGATCTTTCTAAAAATGAGATGGGATGCTGATGCCAGTTGGTCATCTCTCAGTGGTATTTAGAAGAGATTCCTGTCCTCTGAAAACAGAATAAGGTGGCCTCTAAGATCCCACATTACCAAAATCCTTAAGCAGCTATAACATACTCTAGAATTCTACCATTAAGGTATGACATAGAGGAATCATATAAACAAGGGTTAGACCACTGTGCTGTTCAATATCTCAGTTTTTATTGCATGGCAATTTACCAAATGGGAGTAAAAGAAAAATACAAGTCTAAATAAAGAAAGAATCAGTGCCTTTTAAGAAGTCAGACACGACTGAGCGACTGAACTGAAGAAGCCTTTTATGACATCATGCCTGGTGTATATTGATAATGACCAGATACACTTACCAACTTAACTAAAAGCAACCACTGCTGCATCGATGTTTTTAAATCAGAAGCACTGGGGTCGTAACAATACAAAACTGACAAAAATGTTTTATCTTTTACTTTTTAAGTGCCAACTACTGACAATAATTGCTAGCACTTAATTCATTGAGCAAACCTCAAAGATGGAAGCCCTAATAATAATCATCATCAAAAAATAGCGATCAAACGCATAGCTCATGAATCAAAAACTGGATAATAGTAAAAGATTAATGAATGTATTTAATGAATAAAGAAGTTTTCTAAATTGATAAGGAAAAGCCAAATAGCCTAGTAGGAATGTGGGAGAAGAAACAGAATATTCACTTGTCCACAAACAAAAAACATAATAAAATGAGACAAATAGGTAAAAAGATGAAAAAATGCATATTAGTACATTAAAATGTTCCTTTCACATTGCAACTTTGTTAATAATAAAATCCAAAGTTAGGAAGTATAATGTGTTGATTAGTATTAAAATGGTGGAGTTGGTTGGCAATTTGTACCACAGACTTTAAGCCTCTGTTTTTACATAGGAATCTATACTAATGAAATCATTAAAAATACTTGCAAAGACTGATGTCCAAGAATGTTTAAAGCATCAGTAATAACCATAAAAATATGCAACAATAGGGGAAAAAATAAATTTGGTATTTAAATTGAAATGCTCTGAGCAATTAACAATGCTCTGTAAGAATATTTTCAAGCTAGCCTCTGAACTTTGCACAGCAGGAAAAATTTCAAGCAATCTTCTGAAAAATAACAGCTAGGAGACTGAAAAGACTGAACAAGGATTTCAGCTACTACCTGCCACAGGAAGACAGAGTTTAGAAACTGAGTCTGCCAAGTAAACTGCCTGTTAGAACAAAAATGAACACTCTTCAAAGGACAACAACATAATCCAGAATCTTTAAAATGTATTATCCAAATGTCTGGTATATGCTAAAAGGCTAGTAGAAAAGAAACAATAGAAAAACTAGGGCCATAATCAGGAGACTATAGAACACAGATGTTCAAATTAGCAGACAGAACTTCAAAGCAGCTAGTAGAAAGCGTATACAAAGGAAAAGAGAAGCGTAATGAGAACACAGATGGGGAATCTCAGGAGAGAAATGTAATTTTAAAAAAGGACCAAACGGAAATTTTAGAAATGAAAAGCATAACGATTGGAAAGAAAAAAGTAAATGGGTAAACCTAATTGCAGATTGTAGACAGCTGTTTCCGAGAAAGAGTGAACGTAGTATACCTGCACACAGAAGACAGCGAGTCGCTTTAAACCTGGTTGCATATGAAGGCTCAGTGTCGTCCCTATTGCTGTCAGTTTGCCCATTTAGCACATTAGTTATATCAGCCTTTGTAAGAATAAACCTATGCTGCTGGGCCCGTGAGTAGCCACCTTTTTTTGGCCCCAACTGTCATTTTGTTCATATGCCCATTGCATCAGCACTGGGGTAATCAATGACAGGGATTATCTGAAACAAAGTGACCTGGTCGGTCTTCAATCTGATCATTTAGTGCCAAGTAAACTGCCTGCTAGAATAAGAAATGAACACTCTTCAGAGGAAAATAATAGAATCCAGTCTTTAAATCTCTCTAGTGAATGCTGCAGAGATGACCACATTGGGGGCCCATTCCTATTTTGTCCATCCACATGCTTCGACTCAGGCTTTGCTACCCCCAAACTTCTAATCTTTCTCCTTCCAGGTCTTTGATGCCAGCCAGAACATTCACCGCCTCCTCTAAGCCTATGTACATTTGAGCCTCAGACCACTTCTCTTCCAACAAAAAAATGGGTGGCCAGGGCCATGATCTGCTAGTCCACCCACTGAGGGAATTTCTCCTAATCACAGTCTTTCAAGGCCATTTTGAAGTGACCCATCCCCAGGCCAAGCTTGTCCCTTTTCCTTCACTGGGCTGTACAGAATCCCCCATACAGCCATCGACAGAGGCTGAGAGAGGGCTGCTGGGGTAACTGTGGTGGATGCCTGGAGGTAAAAAAGTTAAAATTGTGCGTCAGAGTTGTCTCACCCCAGGCTGAAATGGCTAGATCTTTATACCGCTGCCTCACTCGGTCACTCAATGTGGGCTGCTTCAGGAAAGGTACCCTCTTGGACAAGGCAGATCTCTGCAGCTGTGGCAGACTCTGAAGGAGATGACAGCTAGAGGCTGTCTGCTGACTGACCCCCTGCAGCTAGGCAGCAACTGTCTCTGAAGGGGAATCTGGTTGGTGCCCCGCCATGCCAAGGAAAATCCCCAGTATCCTTCAACAGGTGAATAAACAATATGTGGAGAAGGCAATGGCACCCCACTCCAGTACTCTTGCCTGGAAAATCCCATGGATGGAGAAGACTGGAAGGCTGCAGTCCATGGGGTCTCGAAAAGTCGGACATGACTGAGTGACTTCACTTTCACTTTTCACTTTCATGCACTGGAGAAGGAAATGGCAACCCACTCCAGTGTTCTTGCCTGGAGAATCCCAGGGATGGGGGAGCCTGGTGGGCTGCTGTCTATGGGGTCACACAGAGTTGGACACGACTGAAGTGACTTAGCAGCAGCAGTAGCAGATAGTACATTCAAAAGCAGAGACATTACTTTGCCGACTAAGGTCCGTCTAGTCAAGGCTATAGTTTTTCCTGTGGTCATGTATGGATGTGAGAGTTGGACTGTGAAGAAGGCTGAGTACCGCAGAATTGATGCTTTTGAACTGTGGTGTTGGAGAAGACTCTTGAGAGTCCCTTGGACTGCAAGGAGAGCCAACCAGTCCATTCTGAAGGAGATCAACCTGGGATTTCTTTGGAAGGAATGATGCTAAAGCTGAAACTCCAAAACTTTGGCCACCTGATGTGAAGAGTTGACTCATTGGTAAAGACCCTGATGCTGAGAAGGATTGGGGGCAGAAGGAGAAGGGGACAACAGAGGATGAGATGGCTGGATGGCATCACTGACTCGATGGACGTGAGTCTGGGTGAACTCTAGGAGCTGGTGATGGACAGGGAGGCCGTGTGTGCTGCGGTTCATGGGATCACAAAGAGTCAGACACAACTGAGTGACCTAACTGAACTGAACTGAAAATGTTGCTGGGCTTCCCTGGTGGCTCATACGGTAAAGAATCTGCCTGCAATGCAGAAGACCCGGGTTTAATCCCTGGGTTGGGAAGATCCCCTGGAGAAGGGAATGGCACCCCACTCCAGTATTCTTTTTTTTTTTTTTTAGTTGGAAAACTCATGTTTATTATGCCGGCGGGCCCAGAGGAGTTAACACTCTAAGCTCTGAGCCCCAAATAAAGGGCTTACAGAGTTTTTATAGACAGTCTATAGAAGGCAACACTAGCTGCTAATAGGCTGGTTTAAACTAAGGGGTTTCACTCATGCGGGAAAAGCAATCAAGATGGGGAAGGGGTTGCCTGAACTTTACATGGACAGGCATGATTAAGCAGGTTTCCAGGGGCTGGGCAACTGCAAAGAGCAGGACAAGGGTGAGTGAGATAAGCTCCAGTTACTAGTATTGTTAGTTCCCACTTTCTGAGACCACATGACCTACACGATCCAGACTTTGCAAGGAGCAAGCTGCCACTCCAGTATTCTTGTCTGGAGAAGTCCATGGACAGAGGAGCCTGGCAGGCTACAGTCCATGGGGCCACAAAGAGTCAGATACAACTGAGCAACTAACACTTTCACAAAATGTTGCTAGAAGGCAAATTCATGGTCATATCTCCAGGTATCTGAGGATCTATTATAGCAGTTCAGTGACACTGCAACATTTCCATTGATTGGGGAGAGGGAGTCAATAAGTCAAAAAAGCAAGATTTAGACTGGTAGAATGCAACTATTTACCCTAAAAGAAAAAGTGTATGTAATATATATTTATTTATAATATTTATGTCTGTAAATGGATAAAGAAATACACTGAAAATGCTTGTGGCTGCTGCTACTGCTAAGTCACTTCAGTCTGACTCTGTGTGACCCCACAGACAGCAGCCCACCAGGCTCCCCCGTCCCTGGGATTCTCCAGGCAAGAACACTGGAGTGGGTTGCCATTTCCTTCTCCAATGCATGAAAGTGAAAAGTGAAAGTGAAGTCGCTCAGTCGTGTCCGACTCTTAGCGACCCCATGGACTGCAGCCTACCAGGCTACTCCGTCCATGGGATTTTCCAGGCAAGAGTACTGGAGTGGGGTGCCATTGAAAAAACGTAAGAGCAAATCCGTCATCCAATAATTCTGCTTCCTAGAGAAACACTCAAAGAGCACATACAGAGATGTTCATTGCAACGCTCTTTCAAGAGACAACAATCTAAATATCTGTCAATAAAAGGACAGTTACATACACAGTAGCAAGCCAAGAATAAGCAGTTTAATAGAATGAGTTCCACACAGATCAACATTTATAGGAAAACAACTCGAAGCAAGCTAGACAATACAGAATTAGCATTTACAAGACAGT
This sequence comes from Oreotragus oreotragus, assembly GCA_006410675.1. Classification (NCBI taxonomy): domain Eukaryota; kingdom Metazoa; phylum Chordata; class Mammalia; order Artiodactyla; family Bovidae; genus Oreotragus; species Oreotragus oreotragus. Next base: position 194,204 of record SJYX01006401.1, read on the forward strand.
GTTAATGAGAATGGGCTTCCCAGGTGACTCAGTGGTAAAGAATCTGCCTGCCCATGCAGGANCAAACCAAGAATACGCAGTTTAATAGAATGAGTTCCACACAGATCAACATTTACAGGAAAACAACTCGAAGCAAGCTAGACAATACAGCATTAGCATTTACAAGACAGTGTTAATGAGAATGGGCTTCCCAGGTGACTCAGTGGTAAAGAATCTGCCTGCCCATGCAGGAGATGTTTGATCCCTGGGTTGGAAAGATCCCCGGAAGAGGAAATGGCAACCCCCTACAGTCTAGGTGCATGTGGGCCACAGTCCATGGGGTTGCAAAGAGTTGGACATGACTTAGTAACTGAGCACACATACATACATTAATGAGAATAAACGGAAGGAAAAAACCCAAAACGTTAATGGTAGTTAGTTCTTAGTAACTATTATCTTCTAATTCACACACTTACTGCATTTTTCAAATTAGTCAGAACGGCATATACATTTTCAAGACATAAATATAAAAAGTCCTATGAATGGCAAAATTTGAAACATACCTGGGGTCAATTAGACATCTTCCTGCTCTAAAACAAAACAAAGAATGCTAAAGCATCACAGTGTGAGAAGGAAGGCTATGTGGTATGCACTCATTTTTAAGTAGAAAAATGTATAACGAACTGCTGGAAACATTTATGTAAATAAAAGGACTTGGAGCACATCTGGTGGATATGCCTGGCTATTAAATACCAAAGAAGCAGGATTAGGAAAGGAGCTTAAAATCTTGTCTGAATATGAACTATTAATGATGGTTCTGCTGGGCTTCTTTGTCCCCCAAAAAAGACTTTTAATATTAAAAATACATTTTCACCTCATTTGCTGATAGCTGAAAGCTTATAGCTGTCAGACATTTAAAAGAAAATGACAGTCTCAAATCTCCACAATCAGAATGGCTAAGAATATCAAACTTCAGTCCTGGAAAAGAAAATTCACACATGCATGAGTGCATAAGCTAGGGCTTTTTTTTTTTTTTTTTTTNTGAAAGCTTATAGCTGTCAGACATTTAAAAGAAAATGACAGTCTCAAATCTCCACAATCAGAATGGCTAAGAATATCAAACTTCAGTCCTGGAAAAGAAAATTCACACATGCATGAGTGCATAAGCTAGGGCCTTTTTTTTTTTTTTTTTTTGCTTCTTCAAAAATCCTCAAAAAGCTAAACCCCTCTCAAATTCTCCAAATCAGAGTGTCTTTAATTTAGTTTACGCCACACTCTTATTTCTCTTTAGGGAAAACATAACAAACAATTCAGGTCTGTGCCTTCTGCATTTGATTTTTTTTTTTTCATTGTGAAAACACAAGCCAAATGCCATGGCTTTTGTCTACCACTTATGTAAACTATTTATCTCTTATAAAATGTATTTTTGCCCTATGAAAATAATCACATAAATCATATAAATATAGAAAACACAAAGAAGAAAAATTAGAGGGGGAAATTTATTGAAAATCCCAACATCATCCAAAGACAACCACTGTTAAATTTAGATCTATTTCAAGCCATTCTATTTTCTAAAACCAGTTTAATATAGTTGACCTCATGCTGCATATGCAAAGTTACTCCAGCTTTTTTCAAGTTATATGATAACCTAAATATGTTTCCATGTTACTTACAATACGGTAAACATTTATGAAAGCCTGTATGGCACTGCATAGAGAGGACACACTACAGTTTATGTAAACATATTTGCATATTTTTGAAACACTTAGAAGGTTTTCTGCCATTCCTCATACTATTTATGATACATAAAATTTTTCATTTGAATTTTGAGTTAAGACTCTCAAGTGTGGACAACAGATATGAACACTTTGGGGATTTTTTAACTTGTTTTTAGATTTTTCTTTAGGGATCTTTGTTCCACGTTGGCCAAGGTTGACACCAGGTTGCATCTGATGGGCGTGATAATCAGCTACTGAAACAATCCTTGCACCAGAGTTACAGCAATTAAGCAGCCCCAACTGTGATACTATAACTGGAAATTATAAGCAGCTGAATATCCCTCCCCTCTGGGAGCTTACGCTCTCAGGGAAGCTTCTTTAACCTGAGCAGCACATGATGTTCATCTCTGCATATGTGGGCATAAGAATAGCTAACACCTATTCAGTGCTTAACATATACCAGGCATTGTACTAAGATTCCTTCTGTATTTTCTCATTTAATTCTCATAATGCCACCGTGATTTGGTCCCCTTTTACAGATGAGGAAATAGGCTTAAAGAAGCATGACAGTCATCCCCAGTCCACCAGGGCATATGCCCTACCCTGGAGGCCCAGGGGTAGTAATGGACCCACATTCAACCACACACACGACTTCCTATTCTCTGCTGTGAAAGCTGTACACATGGCAAAGCTAGCCGGGTCATACGAGTCCAAAACCCTGGACTTGGACACAGAGGTCTGTTCTGCTGAGCCAACTCACCACTAAAGGATGGACCACATGGGAAGGAGAAATAGATGGGCTGGAATCTCAAAACAGAATGTGTGTGTCCAGAAAATAAATTTCCCCAAATCATCAAGTCTACACAGTTTTACCCCTGAACTTTATAATATTCCTATCTGCTGCCCTAACTATCTGTATCCTCATTTCTAATCTTTATATCAATGGCCCGAGAGACAGCAGGTGCTACAAAAAGGAAAGGAAAGAGGGAGGGAAAAAGAGAAGGAGGGAGGAAGATATCTATTAAATATTTATCAACCATCTTATTTTGGAAAGGATCGTGCTGGTGTGTTACACAGACATACGTAACACTTTCTGGCCATGAGGACATTATTATTTAGCTACAGAGCTGAATTACACACTCATAGGACAACTGAATAACAATGTAAGATTAAATGTGTGTGTGTGTGTGTGTGTGTGTGTGTATTCAGTCGCTCATTTGTGTCCGACTCTTTGTGGCCCCATGGACTGCACCATACCAGGCTCCTCCGTCCATGGGATTTTCCAGGCAAGAATGCTGAAATGGGTTGCCATTTCCTCCTCCAGGGGATCTTCCCAACCCAGGGATCGAACCTGTGTCTCCTGGATTGGCTGACAGATTCTTTAACAGTGTAAGGTATGTCATAAGCTGTATGAAATGGCAAATGCCAACATTTTTTTCAGATTACTAGACATTGGAGACAGTTCCTCCTGTATATCACACTACTCATCCTGATTTTGGCCTATGAGAAAATACTTACTACAGATGAAGACAGTAAATGCTCTAGGAGATCACTGAACAAACATCAAGATACTAATGAGTCACTCCCCAAGGCTAAGTCCCTGAGGACTAGTCCCTAAGCATTCAGAAAGAAGGATGCTACCGAATATGGGAAGAGTAAATGTGAAAAGGGGGCTTCCAAGATGGCTCAGTGCTAAAGAATCCACCTGCCAAGCAGTTGACTTGGGTTTGATCGCTGGATAGGGAAGATCCCCTGGAGAAGGAAATGGCAACCCACTCCAGTATGCTTGCCTGGGAAATTCCACGGACAGAGCAGCCTGGCGGGCTACAGTTCATGGGGTCGCAAAGAGCTGGGCACGACTTAGCGACTAGACAGCAACAGCAGTAGTGAGAAGAGACTGGCAGAAACAAGGCCGAGGTCTCTTGCTGGATATTCCTGGGGAAGCCCGGGGCCTTGAGGCCTTCCCCATTACTGCCACTGCCAAGGGACGTGCACACTGCTCTTTCCGCTCTCGTCTCCACATCCTACTCACCCCCTCCCAACAAGGATGCCCTGTTTGATCTGCCTGCTCAGCATTGCACATTCAGTGGGCTGGTCTCCTCGTAGGTGGGGTCACTGCTCTAAAGAACAACACACAGTCACCCTTCTCTCTCAGTTGTGCACACAACTGGGGGAGTAAGGTTAGCAGTCAGCATGGAAAAGCAGGTGATCCTAATGGTTGACTCTGTTGGTCGCGATGCCGGCCTCTGTGGGTTCCAGTCCCACTGATGTCCCTTAGGAACTTACATATCCTTGGGCAAGTTGCTTAATATCTCTGTGCTTCAATTTTTGCATAAAAAAATGTAGGTGACTGTTATAACTATCTCGAGTTACTGTGAAATTTATATGAATTCTTACAAGTAAAGAATTTATGCAAATACAACTATTTTCACTAACAAATTTGGGTTTGCCTTGCTCTTTATTTGCAGGGCCTGTGTACACAGGTCCAGACTTATGGGAAATAGGAAGCTCCTATTTCAACATCAAACTCAGGCCACACTGTCCTACATAGTCAGCGGGTGAGGTCTGCCCAGGATAATAAATCAGCCTTTGTTTCTCATTTGACTGGATATTCTCCAACACATGGCCCACTGGTGAGAATCAGAGGAGGAAAGGAACATAACTCCATAAAAGAAGGGATGTAAGGTTGCATCAGTTCATTCATTAGATTTTAAAGAGCCACAGAAACTATAGAAAATAAATTTTATTCCATAGGCAATTGCAACTGTATATTTTCTTGGGCTGGAATCATGAGATAATAAAAGCTGTATTTTATAAGAGTTAATTGGCAGTCATACAGAGATTTCGGCAGAAAGTTCCTGCATCCATTCAAACCAGGGTTTTTAAAGGTAAAAGAATTTCCAGCACCTACAACTTTTTTTTCTACCCAGATTTTTTGGGGGCTTCCCTGGTGGCTCAGAAAGTGAAGCATCTGCCTGCAATGCGGGAGACCCAGGTTCGATCCCTGGGTCAGGAAGATCCCCTGGAGAAGGAAATGGCAACCCACTCCAGTACTCTCGCCTAAAAAATCCCATGGATGGAGGAGCCTGGTAGGCTACAGTCCATGGGGTTGCAAAGAGTTGGACATGACTGAGCGACTTCTCTTTCTTTACCCAGATTTTTTTAGCTAGGTTTTTAAGGACTCTGTATACAATACTATATTTCAACAAAGCAAGAGTTGTGACCTTAAGTTCTTAAAGCCCATGCCTGACATAGAGTAAGGGCTCCACAGTGACGGCTGCATAGATATAAAACAGTATTTGCTATAACTGAAAGGATACAATAAGAAAGCTGAATTTGATGGCCTGAGTTTAAAAATAAAAGGGGGAGAAAGAGAAAAAGTGAGGGAGTGTCTGCAGCTTACTTCCACTGCAGGGACCAGCAGGAGCATTCTAGGGAACACACACTGGAGTGCCCTGAAGGTGTGTGGCGTCACAGAGGAGGGGCCGCTCCAGCCTCAGGGCCCAGCTCGAGAAAGGTCCTGGGACGGAATGGATCGCTACACCCCAGGGAAGAAGGGCCTGCTTCTCTGTACAGAACATCTCTCAGGAAACAGAAGAGGTCAGTGTAAATTCTCAAGTTGTTGAGCTTGAAAACCAGCAAGTAAGCAAAAGGAAACTCAAGTTCACCCTTCCTTCCAACAAGGGAAAAAAATCTTGGGAGCGTGTTTTCTGGGAAGAATCGGCCTACTTGAAACCACAATCAGAAACGTTTCGAACAAATTACATTCTGGGGGAAAAAAAAAAAGCACATGATTTTGATGGCATCTAAATCAGTCAAAATGCAAGAAGAGGAAATGGATTTGCTGCTCCAGGGTTGAAACTATTCATTTTAATTCATTTACATCCTCATCTCTGTCTACCATGTACGCATCTTTCTGCTGACCATTCTGACTGGAACACACTTTGGGGAGCACCTTGCCACTCTCAGAACTGCCGAGGCTTTCAGAACGCTATTTAAATCAAGAGACTGCCTCTTTCAAAGGCCCTTCAATCAGAGCAAGAAGCATCAAACTAAAATCAAGAAGAGCACAAAGAGCCATCAAAACAGGATCCCGAAAGAGAACTGTGGGCTGAGTACGATTACAGCTCAATAAGCAACACAACAACTCAAGTGGAAAACACTGACAGGAAGCAACCCAAACTGTTACAGCAGATGTTTCTGGGTAACACAGATTTAAGTGATTTTGGTTCCACAGCCATCTCGTATTTTAAAGAGCATTTATTTGCTCTTATTGGAAAAGCACACAAACATTTAACTAACTGAATATTAAAGTCCAAGCTTTTTTCAAACTCAAGAAACATAAAATAGCATCTAGGCAACTTAATGGGGTGTGGTGTGCTATTTAGACCTCACTGGAAATAGCTTCCTTCACATCTTGAAAATTTTTTATTATCACTCGGGAAATTTTTTTTAACCTGGAAGGGACCTTAAAGATTGTATGATTAAAAAAAAAAGTACCTCATTGTACAACTGAGGAAACAGTGAATTTCCTAACAAATGGCCTGCCAGGAACTCTGACCCACATTTCCTGCCTCCTAATCAATGTTCTCTCCAACTCTGAGAACATCACCAAGGAAAGTGCTCTTTCCAAATAGGAAAAAAAAAAAAAGCATTGCAAAAAAATTGTATCTCTCCACACCTGGGTATATACCCAAGAGAAATGAAAACAAATGTTCACACAAAAACTTGTATATGAATATCCACAGCAGCATTATTCATAATAGCCAAAAAGTGGAAACAACTCAATATCTTATTAACTGATGAATGGATAAATGATGTGGTATATCCATGAAATGGAATATTATTCACTTGTAAAAAGGACTGAACTATTGATACATGCTATATAATAATACATACATGGATGAGCCTTGAAACTACTATGTTCAGTGAAATAACCCAGTCATAAAGGACTACATATGCAGGATTCCATTTGTATAAAATGTCCAGATAGGCAAATCCTTAAAGTCAGAAAGTAAATTAGTGATTGCCCAGGGCTGGTGGGGCTTCCCTGGTGGTTCAGTGGTAAAGAATCCACCTGCCAAGCAGGCGACGCAGGTTTGATCCCTGGGTCAGGAAGACCCCTTGGAGAAAGAAATGGAAGCTCACTCCAGTATTCTTTCCTGGGAAATCCCATGGACAGAGGAGCCTGCCGGGCTACAGTCCATGGGGTCACATCAGACATGACTTAGTGACCAAAACCACAGCAACAGAGCTGTGGGGGACAGCAGTGGGAAACTGGGGGAAACTGAGTTGTTTTAAATTCACTGTAGGGATGAGTGCAACTGAAAACAAATACTAAAGATTTATCAGCACTTCTGATCCAAGGAAAGAATAATACTGATGATGTCATATGGGGGGAAAACAATCATTTGTGTAGAGTATGATCTCAATCAGTGCATTTATACCTCTTCCATTTTTTTCTGCGCTGCCATTGATTATGCTACCCAAGCTCTGGAACTCTGTCTCTGTTAAGATGGTAAAGTCTCCAGAGACATTTCAGCTGATGAAATGACCCAAATTAAACAGATGTGTACACTATCCTGTGGAAAAAGCCAGGCTTAGTCAAGAGCCACCTGCTTTAAAGAACAGCACGTTATTAAGCTATAAGAAATGAATCTGCTTCAGATGGTTTAACCAAGTAGTTAGGTGTGGGGTTGTTCTCATTCACAAGCCAGCTGATGGAATGTTGCTATTGGACTGGACGTTCAGCTTCAGCTTCACGGCTTCCCACCACACCCAAAACAGCCTCTTGGTTGTTTGCCCTACTTCTCACTCACAGAAAGTCCAGAAACACACTGGGAAATGGATCCCACTCTGTGATCAGTGGGTCAATCACTGCCTGGAAACAAAAGGGTGTGCAAGAAGTAATGTGCCAAACCCTATCTGGTTTCAAATCAAGGAGGAGACCTCAGATCCAAGTACGTCCAAAACTCAGTAGCTGAGCATTATTTTTTCTCCCCTGTTCAATGACAGGAAACTGCTCATTGTGTTTAGAGTTCAGCAGCAAATGAGAGCTTTATTCTGGCCTCAGATCATCCCAGAGAACCTTAAATGCTCTGAGGCTCTGACCAACCTGCCTGCCAACATTAACACAAACACAAGCACACATGTCAACTCCCAGCTCTCATTTCACCATCAGCCCTGCAGCAGGGACTCTGCTTCCAAGCAGCAATTTTTAAACAGAACGGTCGGGATGCATACAAGGGATGGATACCCTGTTTGCATGACTCATCTAAAGTTACGTGAGCCCTTTTCTAGGCAAAGCCCCTAACTGTTACCTCCAGGACTCTCTTCAGAGACGTAGGACAATGGTAACAGCTAGAAGTCTCAGCTCCCCACCACTTAGGGAGCAAAATATAGGCCTCTTTTTCCTAAAATAATTGAGAAAATGTAGATATTCCATTTCTTTAGGTCCACAGTTCAGCCTCGGCACTGACTCTACCTTACACAGATTTCTGTTTTTATGCCTGAAATCAAAACACTGATTTTATACAATTTTATTTACCAATTATATCTTAATACAGCTGAAAAATTGTTTTCATAAATAAACCTTAAAACAAAAACCAATTTATTTTTTCTTTATGAAAAAAACCTGACTCTTTGTTATATTAAAAAACTGAGATAGTTACTTTCCTCTGGCAGGAAATCAATAACTTTGACCAATTCACACCCACTGGACAGAGTTCAAGGGACTCTCGTTGACAGTTTCCATCTGGTTTGAAGACATCCAGTACAGATTTTTTCCATAAGTGGTCCAATGGCCAGAGGCAGGTCTGCCATGCTGCTTGCCAAACCTGTCACAATAAATGTAATATAATGCTGATAATTTACTCCTGGGGAAAATGATGATTCTACTATCAAATATTCCATTTCACTATCTAGTGAGATAACATCTTGCAAAATCCTGGAAAAAGATAGCTTAATTACAAAATTTCCAGGTCTACATAATAAATACTCTTATTTACATGATCTTGATATTCCACAAGAACAAATACATTTAAAAATCTAGGCTGTTACTATGTAAAGGTACACTAAGATTTTTAAAAATTTTTTACCTCTTCCAAAGATGCAAATTTATCCAGTAGTAATTGTAGTCCCTTTATGTTAATATTATATAATCACTTGTTGACAATGACAAAACTGCATCCTCTGAGTCACAGGAAAAATTAAGAATAGATGTTGTGCATGTGCGTGCCAGTTATGTCCAACTCTTTGCAACCCTGTAGACTGTAGCCTAACAGGCTCCTCTGTCCCCAGGATTTTCCAGGCAAGACTGTTAGAGCAGGTTGCCATCTCCTTCTCCAGGGGATCTTCCCGACCTAGGGATCGAACCTGCATCTCTTATGTCTCCTGTGTTACAAGCAGACTCCTTACCTCTTGGGCTGAACGGATAGGGCACTATAAAATACTGTCCAGATGCTCCTTAAATAGTGCTCCATTATATCTTTTCCCCCATAATTGATCATTTAAAACAGGTAGTAAATGAATGGTATTTCAATAGCCATCTAGCTATGTTAGTAAATACTTGGCTCAAAACATAATACTAAATCCAGTATCCAGAATATAAATGCAGGAAAGAAAAGCAAATAAATAATCAGATGTATTGCGGAGAAAAACAAAGCCCTGCAAATAAAGCTGACAAATTTGATAACTACTCCCTCTATAAATAGGAACAGTTGTTAAATGCTAAATATGCCACTTTTACTTCCTCCAACAAAGCCAAACTAGAAGGAAAAACTGGCTGATACTCTTTTTTTTTTTTTTTTTACTTTATTTTACTTTACAGTACTGTATTGGGGAGTTCATGTACACCCATGATGGATTTATATCAATGTATGGTTGATACTCTTTTCAGAAAAAATCCACTGGATATATATATAATAGTTTGCAACTGGACTACAGATGCAAAGCCATTTGCTGAAAACTACAGAGGTAACCCCTGGTAGCTCAGACAGTAAAGCGTCTGCCTGCAATCCAGGAGACCTGGGTTCGATCCCTGGGTCGGAAAGATCCCCTGGAGAAGGAAATGGCAACCCACTCCAGCACTCTTGCCTGGAAAATCCCATGGACCAAGGAGCCTGGTAGGCTACACTCCATGGGGTCACAAAGAGTTGGACACAACTAAGCGACTTCACTTTCACTTTCACAGAGGAAACGAATTACCTAATTCCACATATGTGCTTAGTTGCTCAGTCATGTCCAACTCTTTGCAATCCCACGGACTGTAGCCTGCCTGGCTCCTCTGTCCCTGGGATTCTCCAGGAAAGAATACTGGAGTGGTTGCCATGCCCTCCTCGAATTCCACATAGAGATGTGTCTTTATAGATAAGCCTGACTGAACAGATGAACCCAGTCAACCGAAATGACTGGACACTTTTCTCCCATTCCTTAGAGACCACCAATCCCGTCACAATTCAAGAGGACACAGAAGACAAGACCTTGCTCAAACCAGCAGATGAGGGGAAACCCAGACTTCCATTCAATCTAACGCAAGTTTCCAAGTGTCCGTCATGTGGCCAAAACCATGCCGGGCACCATCAAGATGAGAAACTCTTTCTCAGCCCTCAAGGAAGTTACAATCCTACAGCAAAACAGATGCAAGAAAAGAAGTAAATACAAATCAGGGTAGAATTAGGTTTCGTGAGACGGCTGCTCAGGGTTTTCAAAAGGGGAAACAGTTCATGTGCTTGTCTGTGAAAGCCCTTTGGTCATCGGACATCCGCATCATATTCTTTAATTGCCGAGGAGAAGTACCTGTGCTCGAGAAGCAGGGAATCCTTGACTCTCAGAGTACCAGAGAGCATCTTCATGGCCACAAAGGAATGAGGTTGGAGGATGAAAACAGACTAGATGTTTGTGTTCCCCCAAAATTCATATGTTGAGTCCTAATGGCCAATGAGAAGAAATTAGGAAGCAGGGCCTTTGGGAGGTGATTAGGTCATGGAGTGGAGTCCTTGTGCATGGCATTAGTGCTCTTATAAAAAGAGACCGCAGAGAGGTCCTTCACTCTTTCCAGCATGTGAGGACAGCAGGAAGATGGCCTTCTATAAAGCAAGAAGCAGGCTCTCACCAGACACCCAGTCTGCCGGGGCAGACTTGGACTTGATCTTGGACTTTCCAGGTCCTCCAGAACTGTGAGAAATAAATTTCTGTTGTTTACAAGGCACCCAGTCTGTGGTATTTTGATATAGCGGCCCACACAGACTAAGTCAGAGGGCCCTAAAGAGGCAGTGAAAAGTGAGATGTTCATGTGTTGAAAGATTAAAACCTACAAGACTGCAGGGACACATTCTGCAGGGGTACCAAGCGGCGCACCTGAAATCTGTGGGCTCCTCCAGTGAATCCAAACTGAGACAGCAGAGAGGCCCAGCGAAGGCCGGTAAGTCCCCACTCAAGTCCATCATTAGCTCTGAGCATCTTACCCTTGATTACAAGTATCCTAGAGAAGACCTGTGTAACAAAGACCAGTTTCATTCACAAACCTAATAGAAAAGACTGCTGCCGGAAGGCTATTGACTGGGTTAACAATTGTATTTCCCAGGAGTGAAGACATAAGAACAGAGAAAGAAAAACAGCTTGTTGGATCATATATATCATCTCAGCCTCTTTAGAACAGTGCTTCTTAATTAAGGCTGCATGCAGCGTTGAGTTTGGTAACATGCCCCATCTATTTAAATAGGAAATAAGAAAAATACAAAATAACTGTGATAGCACTCACTGGTGCATACCTCAGCCACGCAACAAGTCCCTTCCCTCACCACTTGTAGGTTCTCATTTTCTGTGATTAGACTGTAGCTGACTTACAAAGTCATCTTAGCTTCAGGTGTACAGCACAGTGATTCAAGTGTATTCTTTTCACTTTTAGGTTATTACAAAAGTTTGAGTATAGTTCCCTGTACTATATAGTAGGTCCTCTATGTACGAACATTTCAAATTGCAAACTTTCAAGGATATAAACATGTGGCCGCATGTCTAATCACGTGCTTTCGCTCACGTGTCTGGTGTATGTTGTCATGTGTGTGCTTCCTCTACAAGTGGTTGTGCTTCTGTGTACTTTGTTTTAAGTAGTGTACAGACTGCTTTCCTGGTGGCTCAGTGGTAAAGAATCCGCCTGCCAGTGCAGGAGATGGAAGAGACTCAGGTTTGATCCCTGGATCAGGACGATCTCCTGGAGAAGTAAACGGCAACCCACTCCAGTATTCTTGCCTGGGAAAACTCATGGACAGAGCAGCCTGGTGGGTTACAGTCCGTGGGGTCACAAGAGAGTCAGACGCGACTTAGCTGATTGAAGCATACGTGTTGTATAGAGCACAGCAGTGTCTTTCAGTGCAGCCCGGTATCTTTATTGCAAACCTAGGATGTTCCGAAGCAAACATAGAGGCAGCAGTGAGGCAGCTGGTACTACTAAGAAGCACTACCTGTCGTACTGAATTACTGTATTTTTCAAGGTACTGTAAGATTAAGAAATGTTTTATCTTTATGTTCTCATGTACTATTTGTGTGAAAGTGTGGCAAATATATTACAGTACTTAGCCAATTCTGTTAGCTGGGTACCTAACCTAACTTTGTTGGACTTAGAAACAAATTGAGCTTACAAACACGCTCTCAGGACAGAACTCATCCGTATGTAGGAGACTTACTGTATAGCAGCGTGAATGTGTTGACCTCATTTTTGAAGCATCTAGCTCCACAGTTACAGATGCTGCGAGGTGCAGCAGCAAGCAGCTCACGTCCAGTCAGGCATGTTCCCCTGGCTTCATCTCTGGTCTTCTTGGTCTTGGCCAAGGTGATAGGGTGTCAGGGGTACAGCTCTGTTTGAATTCAGCTGGCCAACAATACCCCTGGTTGTAGTTATTTGTGTTTTGTGTACCATGTTGAGGAAACACAAAATGAACAAAGCCTTTCTTTGCTCGGTCATAGCAAGCAGATGAGCACCGAACATCACCAAGACAATGTACTGTATGAAATCTGCTGTATTCGCACGCCAGGCTCACGCCATCAGAGCTGTCTGCATGGCTTTGACAAACCAGCCTTGGGGAGAGTCAGACATGCCCTTGACACTTCAGCTTTTACTAGGAAGAGTTCACTGCACCAGTTAAGATCCCAACAGGAAACCAGTCGGGACCCTCAGATTAGGACACTTGGGGTACGTTTACAAAACTGAGGAAAAGAGTGCAATAACTGGGGTGCTAGCACGTCATTCACTCCTCTCCAAGCTCAAAGGGACAGAAGGAGTTAGTATTCACCCAAATCAAAAAGCTAGGGAGGCTGCAAGGATGCCGACCTTAAAAGGAAAAGTGACCTTTAGTAGACTGAGGCAAGCTCACAGACGGGGAGCCCACAGAATGACTATGCTGACTTAATTCTCCCCTCTCCTGCCTGTTGACTGAACACAAACAACGCACAACCTGAGAGCTGAGAGTTATGCTTTATTCAAGATGTCCCAGGTGGCACTAGTGGTAAATAACCCACCTGCCAACGCAGGAGACATAAGAGGCACAGGTACCATCTCTGGGTCAGAAGAAGATGAAATGGCAACCCACTCCAGTATCTGTGCCCGGGCAACCCCACGCACAGAGGAGCTGATGGGGTACAGTCCGTAGCATCACAAAGAGTGAGACGCGACTGAAGTGACTTGGCATGTATGCTTTATTCAGGGAACTTACTGAGGACAAGAGCCTGGGAGACAGCCTCTCAGAGAGTTATAAGGACCTGTTCCAAAGAGGTAAGGGAGGAACCAGGATATATATAAGTTTTTGTTGAAAAAAATGTAGTCAAACGTCAAAAGATTACTGCTAATCTCAGTTAATGATTTTAGTGCTTTTCTATACACAGGAAGAGGCAAGAGTCTAGGTTTATAAAAAGCATTCCTTTTATATGCATCTTAACTATGTAGGACCAGTATCCTGTTTTTCACCATCCTGAATTCCTCTCAGGGTCACCATTGGGGCAGCTGCAGTGGCTGATGGTTGGACGGTGGTCAACAATCATTGCTTATTGAGATGGCATGCAATGTTCTTTATTCATATGCTCATCTCCTGTTGGGCTCCGTACTGACTGAACCCAACCGGAGGCCACCAAGCATGGTTCTCTGTTGACTCAATGCATATAGGCAGAGAGTACAGGGTGAAAATGAGTGGAGAGTGGGTGTACAAGGGGAATAGTAGAAGGTACTCTGTGCATCTCTTAATGCATAAAAACAAAAGGCAATACAGAACTCCAGGGAAGGGAACATGCAAAAGAAAGTCATGGTGCAAAACGGAAACCCGCTAAAATGTGGCCAAACGTGCTGAGTATATTGGAAAGAGAATGTAACATTTCTTGGAGACGAAGAAGTTGTGGTCCTAGTACCAGAGAGAAAGAAATCTAATCGCAGTCTAGCTCTGTATACTGCAGTAAGACCTACTTTCATCTTTGTCTTTCAAAAACCAACCTAAACATGAAGCAGATGGCGACTTAAATTTCAGAATGTAGGTGCTGCTGCTCAGCCACTAAGACGTGGCCAGCCCTGCAGCCCTCCGGACTATACAGCCCACCAGGCTCCTCTGTCCATGGGGTTTCCCAGGCAAGAATCCTGGAAATGGCAACCCCACTTCAGTGTTCTTGCCTGGAGAATCCCAGGGACGGGGGAGCCTGGTGGGCTGCTGTCTATGGGGTCGCACAGAGTCAGACACAACTGAAGCGACTTAGTAGTTGCCATTTCCCTCTCCAGGGGATCTTCCTAACCCAGGGATTGAACTCACATCTCCTAAATGTCTGTTTTAGCTATTTTGTAATATATGACTGAAACAAAAGTGAACCCTATCAAAACACATGTGCATATACACACACACGCACTATGGCAAGGTAACTTAACCGGTCATGCCTGATCCCTTTCCCTGAAATTTGCAATTTATGCAGGTATTTTGCATAAAGCTCAGTCTACTGAGTCCAAGAATTACAATTATTAACACTTTCATCTTCAAAGTGCTAGTTCAAGGCACAGGAAGACCGCCTGGAGGGGAACATGCCAACCCACTCCAGTACTCTTGCCCGGGAAATCCCATGGACAGAGAAGCCTGGTGGGATACAGTCCACAGGGTCACAGAGAGTCGGACACGACTGCACAACTTCACTTTCACCTCTTTCCAGAATAGAGGTGACCAGAGATATCTGTGAAGAATACGGGCCAGGAAATCTCAGCAGGGCCTGGAGGCCAGCGTCTATGCTGTGTCCCACGGTTTCTGGACTGTCCAGCAAACACTGATTTACCAAACGTTTGCTTTTCTATCTCCATGTGAACTGCCTTCCTCTCAAGTTCCAAAGCACTGCCCCCAGCAACCTTTTTTGTCTTTAGCTGAACATGGGATTTCAGGTAAGGATTTCGACCAGTTTGGTGAATCACTCAATTCTCCTGGGTCTCTGCCATGTATACATGTTATCAAACTTTTGTGTGATTTTCTCCTGTTAATCTGTCTCATGGCAATTTAATTCTTAGGCCAGCCAGAAGAACCTAACAGGGTAGAGGAAAATTCCTTCCTCCTCAAAAGTACTATTAAGAAACAGTGGCTTGTATATTAATTAAAACCTCCAGAAGAAAAGGCAGACACAATTAAATGCTGCTGGCTCTTGAAATGGGATTAGAAATGAGAGTGGGTGGTAGACTTGTCTTTTCATTTTAAATCTTTTCATACTACTCAGATCATTTTAACCATGTGCATCTACTTGGATAAATATTAATTTGTATAAACATGTAAGCACAAATATACAATAAAACCCCAGGAGATTTATTTGTAAAAATTGAAAGACTGGTTCTAAAATTCAAAGGTTATCCTCTATATACGATTCCATTCATATGGAATTTTATAATAAGCAAAGCTACAGTAACAAAAACCAGATTAGAAACTCCCCAGGGCCAGGACTTACCACAAAAGCACCCAAATAAACTTCCTAGGGTGTTTATGGAATATATTCTGTATTTTGATTGTGGGATAAAATATTCCATATTTTGATTGTGATAGTGACTACACAACTGTACACATGTATGCATGCTAAGTCACTTCAGTCATGTCCGACCCTTTGTGACCCTATGGACTCTATGTAGCACTGAGCTCTTCTGTCCACAGGATTCTCAAGGCAGGAACCCTAGTGTGGGCTATCATGCCCTCCTCCAGGGGACCTTCCCAACCCAGGGATCAAACCCACATCTCTTATGTCTCCTGTGTTGGCAGGTGGATTCTTTACCCCTATTGCCACCTGGGAAGCCCACACAATCGTATACATGTGCCCAAACTCATGGAACTATATACTTAAAATGGATAAAATTTATTGTATGTATAGTCTATATATATGTAGAAGAAAATGTACTTTTGTTTGAGAGGCTGGGGAGAAATCCACTATAATTCCCTCAGAAGAGTATATATATTGACTTCGAATCACAACATTTTTGTGGCACAGCTGATTTTGCTTCAAGCTATCGTGTCAGTGAATGGAATACAAGCTAAGAGAGTGGTTTTTCACAATAAACTGTCACAGAGGCAAGGCCACGGTGCCGTCTTGTCAAATCTGTGAGATTTATGGATCAGAAAATGAATTTTCTCCAACACCGTAAAGGTGAAAGAAAAACGAAATTTTATGTGGGCTTTATTTTTGTCCTGCAGTCTGAAAACTGTTCTCCTAGGATTCATTAGGACTTGACAACAAAGACTCTCAGAAGCCTGACAAAGCTGTCGGCTCACATGTCTGTTTTATTTCCTCGGCTCTGCAGTTTGATTGTTGCCACTTACAGTCCAGTGGCCCGTTATTTACTGGACTCTATCACAGACCAGGTCATGGTTTAAGCACTGGAGCTACAGCAGTAAACCAGAGATAAGGTCCCTAGAGGAGGCAACACAGAGATAGAATTTCTTTGCTGTTGTTCGTTGGTTAGTCACTAAGTCATGTCCAATTCTTTGCAACCCCATAGACTGTAGCACTTCAGACTTCCCTGTCCTTCACCATCTGCCACAGTTTGCTCAAAATCATGTCCACTGTGTCAGTGATGCCATCCAACCATCTCATCCTATGTCGTCCCTTGTCCTTTTGCCCTCAGTCTTTCCCAGTATCAGGGTCTTTTCCAGTGAGTTGGCTTTCCGCATCAGATGACCAAAGTATTGGAGCTTCAGCTTTAGCATCAGTCCTTCCAATGAATATTTAGGGTTAATTTCCTTCAGGATTGACTGGTTTGATCTCCTTGCAATCCCAGGGACTCTCGAGAGAACAATTCTTCAGTGCTCTTCATGGTCCAACTCTCACATCCGTACATGACTACCAGAAAAACCACAGCTTTGTCTATATGGACCTTTGTCGGCAAAGTGATATCTCTACTTTTTAATCTGCTGTCTAGGTTTTCTCCCAAGGGGCGAGTGTCTTTTAATTCCATGGCTGCAGTCACTGTCCGCAGTGATTCTGGAGCCCAAGAAAAGAAAATTGTGCTTCACTCAATATGCCAGCAAATTTGGAAAGCTCAGCCGTGGCCACAGGACTGGTAAAGGTCAATTTTCTTTACTGTGAGGAAAATCAAAAGCATTCGTTTAGGAACATGAAGTTAGGAAAAGAGCTGCAGCTCTTCCATTTGCTGCTTTTCAACTCCACTCTCCCTCACCTTGCTCTATGCCCCTGGAGGCTGAGGTGTATAGAAATCCTCCGGCTTTTGACTGGGTGTGGCCCATGGCAGCCACCATCCAGGGATAGAAGGGAAATGGACTCAAGCTGAGGCAGCCATCCCTCCAGCTCACCTCTCTACCATGACTGGTTGTAGTTTTTGTTAAGTAGCTCCTGAAAGCTAATCTCTCCAATATCTTTAACCAGTTTCTCTCCTCATGTCTTCAGGAAGTGCCAAGGACTCCCTGCTCCAGCTACCCCTGGGTGACATCCTCTGGCGTAAATGGTCTCTTTATTGACAGCCCCACAATTACCCAGTTTGAGAATATCAGCTCTTACTTGCCAGGCTCTTGGCTAATACAGAAGACTCTGGAGACAAAAGGAACCTTGGGGATACATTTTTAAATCCTCTCACTATACAAATTAGGAAACGGAGGGATCAGTGGCAGCCATTGGATTTAATCCATTTTGTACAGACTTTCCCTGAAATTAAAGTTGATGACTTTCTGCTAGCGAAAGCTTTAGTCCCAAATTTTCTTCCCTTTTTAAGCAATTCAACTTAATATTTTCCAAAATACAGCTTGGTTGAGCAAAATAACACTCATGGAAGACTGCATAATGGATATGGGTCCATCCATTCTCCAGAAATGATCATTTATCCCTGGAGGCAGTCAGAGAGCTGCACACTTGGACTTTATCATTTTGGGACCTTGTAAAAAGGTCTTCACTAAATTATGCATACATACGCCATCAGTCTATATGGAAAGACCTTTTGAAAAATAGCCCCACAAAACATTCTGCCATTTATTTGAGAAACACTGCTGAAAGCATAGTTCACAACACATACAGTGTTCCCTTTATGAGGTGTTTCTCTCCAATCTAAACACAGGGAACGCTGTTTTGCCTTAATCTTAGAGCCATGATGCACTGTATCACTGACTCAGGGAGCCTAGACGCTCTCAGCCAAACCCATAGCTCACTTCTAATTAGTGAATGGCATCTTCTAGAAAATGTTCTGCATGCTGACCTTACTCCTAGCTTCTTTTCTTTCCATATCCTTATATATTTTATTTTTAATCTTTGTGGGTACACCTTTGTGGGCTATGCAACAAACTGAATGCTTACATCCCCCCAAAATCCATGTCAAAACCTAATCCCCAATGTCACAGTACTGAGAGATGGGGTCTTTGGGAAGTGATTAGGTCATGAAGTTAAAGCCTCACGAATGGCATGGGTGTCTTATAAAAGACACCCCAAATCACTCCCTCCCCCCTTTTACTGCATGAGGACACAGCAAGTGAGAAGATGACCATCTGTGAACCAGAAAGTGGATCTCTCTGGACACCAAACCTGCTGGTCTGTTGATCTTGGACTTTTTAGCCTCTGGAACCGTGAGAAGTAAATTTCTGTTGTTCATAAACTGCCCAGTGGTAATTTTGATACAGAAATTGAAACAGACTAAGACAGGCTTATCAAATTCTTTTTGAAATGAGACAGAGATGAAAGATAATTTAGAACAAACTTTCAAAAAAGGCTGAAAATAGTGACATGTATCTTTCCCCATAAAGCTTGATCTATATTTTAAAATGCCCCAAAAACTGTCAAGAAGCCTGAAATGTGATGATAATCTTTATAACTTATCCTGAAGCTTATCCTGGAACCCATTCCTTTCCATTTTGTTGAATTTCTTCTCCCTTTCAAAGGAAGCCTCTGGGCTGTATCTCCCTCTTATTCTCTTCTGCCAATGACACCACTAATCTCGGCTTTATTAGCCAGAAAAAAAGTGGAACAGATCCTAGACTACACTGGACGAACTTGCAGAAGCCCTGTGACATGTCTCTCACAGGCATGAAGGTCACTGGTGCTCCCAGGCGGGGCCCGGCAGACACCCTTCCTGCAGGCTCAACACCAAAGGGAACGTCCAGACCTAAAAAGCAGGTCCTTCCAAGAACAGAACTGGCTTCCCTGAGGGTCTTGGTCCTTCCGTATGTCTCTCTCAGTCTCTGTTTCTATGTGTGTGTGTACGTGTCTGTGTGTGTGAATGACAGTGTGAGTGTGTGTGTGTGTGTGTGTGTGTGTGTGTGTGTGTGTACAGCACATGTATGCATGCAAAGAGTTCTCTTCTCTCTGTTAAAGAGAATGGGTCTTCTCTGGTCCAGGATGGGGCTTGGGGGAGGAGCGTGTGATGGAGGTTAGGATATGACAGGTACTCATATGGAGGACTGTCTGCATTATGGACTTCTTCGTGGGAATTTTCTCCTTGGACATCCCATCCTTGTCTATAAGGTCCATGAGACTAAATTTACCCACGGCAGCACTTACTTATCTAAAGGCCTTCTGCTTCCAGAATTCACAATGAAGCTGTTAGATGGGTTAAAAGGCACCTTCCCTGGTAAAGCTGATGTATAAACTGCTGGTGCTCAAAATATCTCTGTAAAATTTAAATATGCTTATGGAATTTAAAAGTGAAAATATTTAGAAATCAATGCAACTCAGACTTCCTTGGTGGTGCAGTCACCTGCTGATGAATCTGCCTGCAATGCAGGAGATCCAAGAGACGTGGGTTCAGTCCCTGGGTTGGGGAGCTTCCCTGGAGTAATGAGTAGGTATTATTAGTCTTTTAGGGCTTCCCCAGGTGGTGCTAATGGTAACCTGGGCTCCTGCCTGCCAACGCTGGAGACTCAGGTCTGATCCCTGGGTCGGGAAGATCTGCTGGAGGAAGATATGGCAACCCACTCCAGTATTCTTGCCTGGGAAATCCCTTGGACAGAGGAGCCTGGTGGTCTAGAGTCCATAGGGTCGCAAAGAGTCAAACATGACTGGAGAAACTTAGCAGGCTAATGCAGAGGACACAGGTTTGATCTCTGGTCTGAGAAGATCCCACATGCCACGGGGCAACTAAGCCCATGCACCCCAACCACTGAGGCCGCACTCTAGAGCCAGGGAGCTGCAACTGCTAAGCCCACATGCTCTAGAGCCCGTTCTCCACAAGAGAGGACACCACTCTCCACAACTAGAGACGGCCTGCGTGCAGCAAGTCAAAAATAAATAAATATAGCAGCATGTACGGGTCAAACAAATTTTTGACTAAAAAAAAGTAAAAGTAGAAAAAATGCAACTATTTGTTTTCATAGATAATATCTTAGGAACACGTTTGACAGTTGAAAAGTTACTTCAAATGTGTATCAATACACATCTCAGTGATAGCAAACAGACACACCAGAAATAGCTCTATTAATAAAATAAAATGGTGTGTAAGGTGGGACTTTGAGGTAAAACTGGAAAACTGTGGAAGAGATCCTATTGAGTGCGAGAACCCCCATGAGGTCTTCCCGAGCTTGCTAAAAATGCACAGTCGAGGCCCTGACATGCTGGATCACAGTCTGCATTTTTAAAAGCCCTCAGGTGATGTGGAGACCTCTGTAAGGCTCCAGAAGCCTTGCTCTAAGGTCCCCAGAGTTCATATTCTCTATCAGTGAACATATAAAATTGGGAGGTACTGACAGAAACAAGGGGTGGTAGAAATCTAGAGTAAAACTAAATGAAAATGAGGTTTTGACATTCCTGGAGGTGAGTACCTTTCCTGCTCTAGTCTGATTCACAAACTCCTCCACTACAATAGCGCCATCACCTTCCTGAGCTTATATAGCTCAACCGTGCGAACCTTCATATAGTAAGAAATCAGCACTTACAATGTAGGAGGACAGTTTGAACTCCACTCTTTCCCAGAGTCATACCAAGGGAGGTCCACAGAATAGAGGTGAGAAGCCACCGGGATAAAGGGCATGCCAGCCAACCAGCCAGCCGGCCAGCGAGCCACCCCATGGGATGGGAAAACCTAGCTGGGAAGTAGGAAAAGCCACCAGAGAGGAGCCCAGAGTGCTGGGAGCTCGGAGCTCAGGCTGGAGCGAGCCTGGGACTGGCTACACAACCTGCAACAGGGCTGGCCTGGGCAACAGAGCCGCACCCTGACAAGCCCCGACCCCAGCCCGCACCAGGCTTTCACTGGACCGACAGCCCTACTCATTCCAGCAGGGCCACTGCAAGAGCAAGCCTCCCAGGAAGGCAAGTGCCCCAGCAGACCTGAGCCCCGGCCTCAGAACTCTTTGGCCTGGCAACAAGGGTCCGCACTGCTTGTGGCTACAGTTCCCACCCCGCTCCTTCCAGAGGCGATGAGACTACAGGAGTGGTCAGTAGGATCCTCAGGACTCCAGAAGCATGCTCTGAGTTGGCCAGGTGTGAAGGAGCTCACTTCCTTCCTACAGACCCTGGAAATCAAGCCACTATTGGACCATATAGTGAGCCTTTGTGCGATTTAGAAAATGGGGCTCCAGAGAGACGGAAAAAGAAGAAGAAAAAAAACTCAGTAAGGGACGTTCCTTCGGGTGTTGGGAACACAGGGCTTAGCAGACAGAAGGCACCTGTGTGCTAAGAAAATGGCCCTCCTTTCCCGGGGAACGCAGCCCCCGCTCAGCCCCTAGCACAAACACGGATGCAATGTTTACAGACGAAGCCATCTGCCCTCCCCACCCTGGCAGCCTCTAAAGTTAGGCTGGAAGAGAAAGGAACATAGACTACATAAGCACAGGCACCCCAGAATCCAATAAATAACCCAGACAAAGAACAGTACTCTAGAAGCAGCGAATAGTTCCCAGAGGACTCATCCGTCCTCACATCTCATTATGACTCGTGTTATAATTGCATTTTACACAATACGATTATATTGAGTTTTATAAATTGACTGATGGCATGATTAACCACAGCATAACTACACTGTATCGTGTCGGCAGTAATGGAATACATTTCGGAATGCAGGAATATAAGAAGGCCCAGGCAGCCAGAGTGGAGCTGTTTATTTCAGCATGCACAGGGAGTAGGGTAACTGCTCCGCTCATGGGCCACCGCCGTCCTCCAGTTCTCATTTGCTAACACGATGGGGCACTTTATGAAAACATTTTTCCACCACTCTCACACTAATAGCTCCAAACTGCAACAACATTATTGGTTGTTCCAATGATAAAGTTTGCTCCAACACAAAATTTCACACCGAGGAATCTTTAAAGGAGCCCCCACTACAGTGGAATGTCTAAAAATGGCTGCCCAGAAGTGAACTCATGAAAAACATTTCCATAAGTATGTTTTTATTCAATTCTTTTAACATCTGGTATCTTCAGGCCAGACTTTCTACAGTTGACTTAATTCGATTTTAGGTATCAACACACAGTAAAGGAGTTCTTTCTTCTAAAAAATAATAGTAACAGTGTTCAACTTTCTGAGTCACAATGTCACATTAATTTTTTTCATGCCTGCAACAAGTCAATTTTATAATCACTGGAATAAATCATTTATATATGCAAACTACATTTATTGTGTTAGAATTCATTTTTCTGTGCTTGTATGTACAAACCATAGATAGTGATTAGTATGTATCATGCACATATTATATATCACACATTGTTAAGGATTTTGCACATGTCTTATCTCAACACCATTATCTTTGCATCAACCCTATGGACGTACAATAGATGTGACTTTTAGCCTCATTAAGAGATGAAAAAGTGAAGCACAGAAAGGTTAGACTGCTAATACATAGAAAAGTCAGTATCTGAAGCCAGGAAGTGTGTTTCTCTCTCAATTACTACTGAATAAATGCAAACAGTATCCATCAAGGCCTGAATTATATATACATCAACCAAGATTTTAAACACTTGACAATGATTTAATTCCGCAAGACTTCAACATTTAAACCTTCAGAGAATGGTACTAAGATATCCAGATAATTAAAAAGAAAAAAGATATTGTCCATGGATACAAGTACTTTGCAGGCTAATATAAAAATAAAAACATACACATAAGGTACATTTATTTCAAAGCTACATCTAAGTGGAAATGATAATGATTTAAATGAAATAAAGAGAAAGATGACAGATATAACAGGAAGTGTTGCCAAGGTGATCCCTAATGTAGCTTTCTAAGGAACCAGTGCCTGGATTGGCAGTGATAGGAGAAGGGAACTTCACATCATGATTAAATACAGAGGCAAAAAGTAACAGGAGAGATGGAGGTGGCAGCTGGGGAACAGAATGTATGTCACAAAGTAGTAATATTGCAAATCATAAGAAACTATGCCGAGCTACTTCACAGTGGTTTTCCTTTACCCAAGAATCTACATTTTACACTAATCACCACCACTAATCTGGCTTTATTCTCCTTTCGTCTCAGTGTTCCAGGGCAACACTCTGGACTATTAAGTGGAAACCATATTTCCTGTGTTCCCTTCCTGGTCTGCTTCCCACTAGTGTAGAATGATTCGCTCAAAAACAAACTAGCAGGGTAAACGAGTGATGTCACTATGCAATCACCCACCACTGACATATTTGCAAAAACTGTCTCTGCCTGAAGCCAAAATAAAATGAGGGTTGAATTTACATGACTCAGGTTACCTGTCTGCTTCTTTTAAAAGATGATGGAAAGGTCTTCAGTCAACCATTATGTTTTATTTAGAGAGCTCCTGCCCAGTTAGGTGTTCAGTCCAGAGTAAGTGGTTAGCCCCCAAAGATTCTAGCCCCCAAGGACTTGGCGAGCCACTGGGAACCAAGTCAACACAGTGCCTGGCATACGCTGGCATTCAGTAAATGGGAGCAGCTGTTTCTTCAGTACTGTAGCTGAGCCAAGGGAACTGATGTAGAAGTCAAGAAGCAAAAGACAAATACAGAAGGTAAATCAGAGAGCTGAGAAGCACTGGACAGGGACCACCAGAAGGGTGTGGCAAACTCCCCAAAGGGGTCAGGGAGCTGCTCTTTCCCGGAAGAGGAGGGCACCTGGCAGAAATAGGAAGCTGGAGAGCATTTTGAGCAGTAACACAGCAAAGAATCCGACCTGTTAAAGAATGATAGCCACCTCTGGGTGGTATGACTGGGGCCCAGACATGGGGAGAGTGGGAGAAACTAGGTCAACCCACTGAGCTGCAGTGTCCTGCAAAGAAGGCAGGATTATCAAGCAGTTACAAGGAGCCAGGAACAGATATTAAGCAGGAAATTAATCTGATCATACTAATTTAAAGAGAGAGGTGTGATGGCAATGTGGAGGATGGACCGGAAAGGAGGCCTGGAGGTCATCAGGTAGTGCCACTGAGGGAAGAGGAGGGTCTGAATTCAAGTGGTGATGAATGAGATAAAAGGAAGAATCTTAACAAACATCAGTACTAAGAGATTTCTATCTGCAAAATACGTAGCTTAAGCTCTCAAGTTAGAGACTGCTGGATTTTCTCATGTCTGCAAAGCATCAGGCAGGAGGCCATTCGGATTAATGCCTTTTGAAAGAGGGATTAATTAATAAATCTACATTCCAGAACATTCCTCTCCTGCTTTCCTTCTTTCAATAAACATCAGCAAGACGCTAACTACATATGCTATACTGGTAGCTAGGGATACAAAAGTAAGACACAGATGTGTTCGAGGAGCTCCGAGTTTAGAAGACAAATGGATACAGAGATAACAACCTCAATAATCCCAATGCTGTATGAAGCGTATGAGAGCTGGCAAGTGCGCAGAGACTTACAAGCTATCTGACTGCACAGAGCAGGTAACTTTTTCGTGTGTCTTTTAAAAAGGTTTTTATTGGAGTATGGTTGATTTACAAAGTTGTGTTAATTTCAGGTGTACAGCAAAATGAATCAGTTATACAAATACATATACCACTCATTTTTTGATTATTTTCCCACATAGGCCATTACAAGTATTGAGTAGAGTTACCTGTGCTATGCAGTAGGTCCTTATTAGTTATCTATTATATATATAGTAGTGTGTATATGCCAATTGAAATGTTTAGTCAGTTTACTTTTAATTACGGAGATAATTGGGTTTAGTTATGTGATCTTGTAGGTAACACTTGACTCCATTATGCCTTAATAATTTAAATAATCTATCAGCAAGTTTTTAATGATAAACACATTGCCAGTGATTCACTCCCCATTAACTTAGCTGAAGTGATGGATGAATTATTTAAAATACATCAGAAGAACATAGATTCTATGAAACTTTAACCTTGTGAATGTTAAAGGCAAATCCCATTTGCAGAGCTCTGCTTGCTAGCTGGGGCTCATCCATTAACAACTATGATGAGAGTCATTTACTTACATTTTCAACTAATTCTCAGCATTGAATTTCATCACAGAAATAAACAAAATGGTTTACCCCACCTATTCAGACCTGTTGGGGCCAAGCACACACTCTGTACTGCCTATCCGAATTTGAAAAGAAAAAAAAAAACCTTTGCTTTGTAACAGCAATCTCTTCAGACTACTTTTGGTGGCCCTAGTCCACTTTCAGACAATTTTTCCAGTAACTGGCAGGAGTTCCCATGGTACTCCACCCCCTCCACATCCTTCCTGTGCTAGGTCACTTAAAAATAACTAGCCACGAAACAATTTAAAATTTCAGGAAATTATTTTAGAGGAAAAATCACTGGCTATCACAATTGTGGTGAAGTGAAGACTCCAGGTAGATCTCGGAAGGATTTCAAATAAGAACTTTACTTTTTAGGTAGTACAAACTTCTTTACTCCCTACCAATGACTACTTACCTTAATATCAAGATAATTTGTTTGCAATATGTGAGGAATCTGGAGGAAAAAACTTTTTATTTAATATCCTTCATTAAGTGATGACAAAATCTATTTTTATGAATTCCTATGCCTCATAAATATATTCACTTTGAATTCTGAACTTTTTCTAAGGAGCTATTTCATACATTAGTTACAAAGTTATCAAATAATTAATTGAATTAATTATATAAGATATACAGATTATAGAAAATTAGACCATATAGGTAGGCATGAGGAAAATTAAAATAACTCAAAGAGAATCAGTATAAACAGTCAGAACCTATTTTCTTCCTTTCAGAATTTTTAAAGTACAATTCCTCTTTAAAATATTGCTTCTCTATAAATACTTTTAAATAATTTATTGCCATAATTTATATTGGCAATATAATTATGTACATACTTCATAATTTAGCTAATCAATCTTAAGGGTGGGGCATCAAAAATTGTTTCCAATTTTTCTTCATTAAAGGCAACAATGAGCATAGTACTTAAATACTCATCCAATGGTTTCCTTAGGACAGAAGGCTAGAAGTGGAGTTGCTGAATCAGAGTAGATATGACAGAGTCATGATTTTTATAGCACAGGAAATATATAGCTCATAGGTTGTTTAAAACATGCATACAAAAATAAACTATAAAATAATGTAACTATAGCTGTATTTGAAAAACATAAAGGAAAGTATATATTTTTATTTAAGAGTAAGAGTTTACATCTATGAAATTATAGCTTAGCTGTCAACAAAGCACAAATTCTCAAACTAGAATAGGCTGCCAGCTCCTCTGTCCACAGAATTCTCCAGGCAAGAATACTAGAGTAGGCAGTCATTCCCTTCTCCAGGGGATCTTCCCCATCTGGGGATCAAACCTGGGTCTCCTGCATCACAGGTAGATTCTTTACCATCTGAGCCACCAGGGAAGCAAGAGCATACATAGGGCAATAAACTTGGGTGCTACGCTATAGTCAGTACTATACAATAGAAATATAATGTGCATGTCAAATGTAAGCCACACATGTAATTTTAAATTTGCTAGAGGCTGCAGGGGAAAAAAGACAGAAAAACAGGTGATACTAATTTTAATAATACATTTAATTTGACCCAATGTATTTAAAATATTCTTTCACCATCTTATCAAGTTAAAAAAAAGAATTACTGAGATAGTCTATGCTCTTTTTTTTTTCCTTTGGTACCAAGTCTTCAAATTTGAGCATGTGTAAGTGTAAATATTTATAACACATCTCAATTCTGTCTAGCTACATTGTAGGTTTCAAAAGCCACATAGGCCTGGTGGCTACTATATGGATAGGAAAGCTTTCTTCTGTAAAGGAACAGATAGTAAATATTTATGGCTTGGCAGGCCAACAGGCAAAACTGAGGATATCGCGTAGGTACTTAAACAGCACCTTTTGCCTGGGTGGCCCATCCAAGGTGGTGAGCAGCTTTGCACCCAAGTGCCCTCAACGGGAAATACTTTTGAGATGAAGACCGTGGCTTAAAGGTGGACAGGGACACTGCTGACACGTAACCTGGATTTCGGTGAGATCCCCTCTCCTCCTGAGAACCCAGGTCACACTGCTACCGGGACAGGCGGCCAGGGCAGAGCAGACAGAGCAGTCGAGATTCCCAGACAGGGGCAGCTCCATCCAGTGCCCTGCGTCTGCCAGAGCGAAGACCCCGACGTGTGGGCAATCGAAGTGGGCCAGAGGGAGAGCAGAGGCCCACGGGTGCGCTCAGCTTGGTCCCTGCAGCTCACTGTGCCAGCCCACCCTGGTTCTGGAATAGGCTATCAAGTAAGGGAGATTTAACAAAGCCCCTTGCACGGTGAGGATTCTGAGAAATCCTGTCCTGAAGAAACCTGCTTCACTCCGGATAACTCCGCTTTTTCTGCTTTCTTAACTTTTTGGTGTGAACACTTTTTAATGATTAATAAACACCAAGGCACACAAGTTGATATTTCTCATAACACACAGAGAGAGATACTGCTCTGATCTAACTTTGTAAACCTTGTTAATAATAGAACCAAATTCCCAGGTTCCTTCTCAGGCTCCCATCTTTCCTTGTTCCATTTTCCCAGAACACTGCTAGACTAGCTCTTCAGCTCTCCCATCTCCACACTAGTTCCCTCCAAGCTCTTCACGACACCCAAGCTAGTGATTGTGGTCTGCTCCAAGTGCCTTTCCGATTTTTCCCAAATGTTACGCCCAACTTGAACCTAAATGTCCCAGCTGAAGTCAAAAGGAACTTAGCTCTTCCTTCTCCCTATGAGTTAAACTTGGTTCCTCTGTCAAGGACCAAGGACCACAGATGTGCCTGCAACCTTCTCTGTCCACAAAGCCAGAAAGGTCCTCCTCAAAGCCTCAGAGAACTCCTTCAATACACCACCTCACCTCCCTTCTAGAAAGGCACTTTCAGGATCAGGGGCTAGACCTGATACTTTGTTCAGAGGCCTCGGTATAATGCTTTGAAGCAAATGCTCAAAGTCTGCTTAGGAAGGAATGAAGTGCCTGGGTTCTGATGCAGGGGGATCTGGCTTGTGAGCACATTTAGGTTTCCTGAAAGACATATGAGGTGAGGATATACCTGCTAGCCTTCACAGCAGAAAAGCCAATAATCTAACCCTTGTCTCCCAAGCTAGTGATTGTGGTCTGCTCCAAGTGCCTTTCCGATTTTTCCCAAATGTTACGCCCAACTTGAACCTAAATGTCCCAGCTGAAGTCAAAAGGAACTTAGCTCTTCCTTCTCCCTATGAGTTAAACTTGGTTCCTCTGTCAAGGACCAAGGACCACAGATGTGCCTGCAATCTTCTCTGTCCACAAAGCCAGAAAGGTCCTCCTCAAAGCCTCAGAGAACTCCTTCAATACACCACCTCACCTCCCTTCTAGAAAGGCACTTTCAGGATCAGGGGCTAGACCTGATACTTTGTTCAGAGGCCTCGGTATAATGCTTTGAAGCAAATGCTCAAAGTCTGCTTAGGAAGGAATGAAGTGCCTGGGTTCTGATGCAGGGGGATCTGGCTTGTGAGCACATTTAGGTTTCCTGAAAGACATATGAGGTGAGGATATACCTGCTAGCCTTCACAGCAGAAAAGCCAATAATCTAACCCTTGTCCTGATTTATCGTGTTAAGGCATGAACCACATACTGCTAGTGAATTAATTCAAGGTCAAACTTCTTTTTCCCTTTATGACACACGTTCTATCCTTTACATCATTATTCTCCAAAGACAAATTTAATATATTGCAATTTTCCCACTGAAACTAGAAGCTTTGCTTCTAAAAAGCACTTTTTAAGCATGAGAAAGGAACTGTCTGGAATACCTCTTAAAGAGGACGTTAGTTACTAAAGCATCACAACATACACACACGTGTACACTTACAAACTTCAATAACAAAAACACACCCTTGTTGTAAGAAAGTCTCTTTCATCCCAGTTGTACCACATGGACTGCTGAGAATGCCATTTAAGAGTCTAACCAGAATTTCACAAATTTTTTCAAAGCTACCAGGAAGTACAGGTACCATAATTTTCAAAGCAAACCATGACCTCATGACCTGAAAGACCAAATGCTGTTATGGGACTATAGAGAGAGAATATTTTAAATCAAGATTGTCCTGGAAAACCTGGAACCCTGCTGTGATATCAATTAAGCCAAATAGTATGAACTTAATAAAACCTAACATGGAAGGTTTTCACTTCATAACAGCGATAAGCAACTAGTGTTGGTGTATTGCGACTACAGTAACAGGTCATACATAAAAACTCAGCTCCAAAACTTTTAGTAACTTTTATACAAATGTGCAGAAGAGATTAAAAGTATCTAGAAAACACTCAAGTGGGCTTTACTGTGATGTCATGAGCAGCAATCCTGAGGAATCTGGGAAGTGGATACACAGGAGATGTGGTCTATGAGAGCTCTAGCCAACAAGGCTGCCCACCTCATTAGCCAACAAGACTGCCAGGTGAAAAGGCATAGGGCTTTCCTCCTTTATGCAAAGTCACAGAGTCTCCAAACAAACCTGCCTTCCAGGATGCTAAAATAATCTTCAAATAAAATGTTTTGTTGAGCAATCTAAATTTCCATTGACAGATGAATGAATAAAGAAGATGTGGTACATATATACAATGGAATATTACTCAGCCATAAAAAAGACTGAAATAATGCCGTCTGCAGCACCATGGATGGACCTAGAGATTATTGTATTAAGTGAGGCAAGTCAGAGAGAGAAAGATATATATCAAGTGATATCACTGATTTGTATAATATAAAAAAAGATAGCAATGAACTTATTTACAAAACAGAAATAGACTCACGGACATAGAAAACACATATATGTGTATATATGAATCACTTTGCTGTACACTAGAAACAAGCACAACATTGTAAATCAACTATACATCAATAACAATACATAAATGTTTTGTCTAAACAACAAAACTAGAAAGTCCATTTATTTAAATTCATAGCAACATATAAGTTTTAAAATAAGACAGAAGAGGTTCAGAGACATTCTTTCAGAAGTTCTGCTTGGGGCCAAAATCATTCTTATTATCAAAAGCCACAGGAAGGGGGAGGGCTGATGGAACACCAGGAACATGAGAGATGTTCTCAGCGGAAAGGATCAGAAGTCCCAAAAGGCAAGGCAGCCATTAACAACATCAAAGGTAGGAAAGAATGAGTATCCCAGGAGGGTTTAATTGTTTTGCTCTGGTTTCTTTAAATCACAAAAGGTTAACACAATTCAATTTAAGGACAGGCTGCTGCTGCTGCTAAGTTGCTTCAGTCGTGTCCGACTCTGTGCGACCCCATTGATGGTAGCCCACCAGGCTCCCCCATCCCTGGGATTCTCCAGGCAAGAATACTGGAGTGGGTTGCCATTTCCTTCTCCAATGCATGAAAGAGAAAAGTGAAAGTGAAGTCGCTCAGTCTGTCCGACTGTTAGCGACCCCATGGACTGCAGCCCACCAGGCTACTCCGTCCATTGGATTTTCCAGGCAAGAGTACTGGGGTGGGGTGCCATTGCCTTCCCCAAGGACAGGCTAGAATCATTAAATTTACCATTCTCTAACCACAATGGAAGAATGTGAAAAATAAAGACTCACTGCCAAAAAAGTTGATAATGTTTTATGGAGAAGCAACATCTTGAATTTTAGTGACCAACGATCATGTGATTTAAAGGGGCTTTCAGAAAGAGATAACAACCGCGATAAGAGGAGAGTAAACACCTTAAAACCAAGCATTGAATTTTCTTCTTTCTCACATGGTCAGGACATTCCCCATCCTTATATTTAATTATTATCAAAAGGTCAAAAGCCCACTGCATATGATACAATATGTGCTGTGCTTAGTTGCTCAGTCATGTCTGACTTTCTGTGACCCCATGACTATAGCCCACCAGGCACCTCTGTCCGTGGGGTTTCTCCAGGCAAGAATACTAGAGCGGTTAGACAGGCTCTCCTCCAGGGGATCTTCCCAAACCAGGGATCGAACCTCGGTCTCCCGCATCGCAGGCGGATTCTTTATCATCTGAGCTACCAGGGAAGCCTACGATATAATAAAGATATTTATACACCTCTGGGCTCAAATGACATGCAAATTCGTGAAGCTTTTTTTTTTTTTTGGACTTACCTGGTGGCTTAGACGGTAAAACATCTGCCTACAATACGGGAGACCTGGGTTCGATCCCTGGGTCGGGAAGATCTCCTGGAAAAGGAAATGGCACCCCACTCCAGTACTCTTGCCTGGAAAAGTCCATGGACGGAGGCGCCTGGTAAGCTACAGTCCATGAGGTTGCAAAGAGTCGGGCATGACTGAGCGACTTCAGTGTCAATGTCAATGTCAGGCTCAAATACACAGAGCAAACAGCACTGCAAACACAACCGTCAAGTATCTTAGTCTGAAAATTCCCACTCTGTGTCTATCGTGGTATCATTAAGTGTGTTCATACTGTCATGTCCAACTCTTTCAGACCCCATGGACTGCAGCCTGCCGGGCTCCTCTGTCCCTGGGATTCTCCAGGCAAGAATACTGGAGTGGGTTGCCATTTCCTCCTCCAGGGGATCTTCCTGACCCAGGGATCAAACCTGCATCTCCTGTGTCTCCTGTATTGGCAAGTGGATTCCTTACCATGAGCCACCTGGGAAAGCCATGGTATCATTAAATGCACCTAAATTAGTAAAGGTGTATAGGAAAAGTATTATCACATCAACCAAACGTGCACAATGATTGAAAACACATTCTAATTTCACAAAATGTAAAACACTGCAATCCAAGTATGCTTAAAATCGATGGAATGTGGTAATTTCAGGCTTTTCTACTTTATTCATTCAAACAGAGCTAATTTATCATGGTCCTAGGAACTCTAACTAAGCAAAACAAACACCTCCTAAGAAGAGTGGTGCTGCTGCTGCTGCTAAGTCGTTTCAGTTGTGTCCGACTCTGTGCGACCCCATAGACGGCAGCCAACCGGCTCCCCTGTCCCTGGGATTCTCCAGGCAAGAATACTAGAATGGGTTGCCATTTCCTTCTCCAATGCACGAAAGTGNGACTGAGCGACTTCAGTGTCAATGTCAATGTCAGGCTCAAATACACAGAGCAAACAGCACTGCAAACACAACCATCAAGTATCTTAGTCTGAAAATTCCCACTCTGTGTCTATCGTGGTATCATTAAGTGTGTTCATACTGTCATGTCCAACTCTTTCAGACCCCATGGACTGCAGCCTGCCGGGCTCCTCTGTCCCTGGGATTCTCCAGGCAAGAATACTGGAGTGGGTTGCCATTTCCTCCTCCAGGGGATCTTCCTGACCCAGGGATCAAACCTGCATCTCCTGTGTCTCCTGTATTGGCAAGTGGATTCCTTACCATGAGCCACCTGGGAAAGCCATGGTATCATTAAATGCACCTAAATTAGTAAAGGTGTATAGGAAAAGTATTATCACATCAACCAAACGTGCACAATGATTGAAAACACATTCTAATTTCACAAAATGTAAAACACTGCAATCCAAGTATGCTTAAAATCGATGGAATGTGGTAATTTCAGGCATTTCTACTTTATTCATTCAAACAGAGCTAATTTATCATGGTCCTAGGAACTCTAACTAAGCAAAACAAACACCTCCTAAGAAGAGTGGTGCTGCTGCTGCTGCTAAGTCGTTTCAGTTGTGTCCGACTCTGTGCGACCCCATAGACGGCAGCCAACCGGCTCCCCTGTCCCTGGGATTCTCCAGGCAAGAATACTAGAATGGGTTGCCATTTCCTTCTCCAATGCACGAAAGTGAAAAGTGAAAGTGAAGTTGCTCAGTCGAGTCCGACTCTTAGTGACCCCATGGACTACAGCTGACCAGGCTCCTCCGCCCATGGGATTTTCCAGGCAAGAGTACTGGGGTGGGGTGCCATTGCCTTCTCCCCTAAGAAGAGTAAACCCCGCCAAAATGCATTTATAGGTCTATAGTTTTATTTCCCCAAATTAGACTACTGTATTGGGCCATATTTGTTTCTGTATTTTACTCACAGGTGAGATTGTACCTCCATTCCAGGAATTTACATTTCCTGTTGGGTTTTCAACCAGTTACAATACTACCTTGAAATGAAAGTGGGGCATTTATTAGAGAAAATAGCTTTTAATTAAGGTGGAGAAGTTGAGGGAAATACCCTTATGGTCATAGCTAAAAGCTGCCTATCACTTCCTACTTTTTTGTTTATTAATTTAATTCCATGTGGCTCCACCTGCCCTCGGGGAAGGCAATGGCACCCCACCCCAGTACTCTTGCCTGGAAAATCCAATGGACAGAGTAGCCTGGTGGGCTGCAGTCCATGGGGTCGCTAACAGTCGGACAGACTGAGCGACTTCACTTTCACTTTTCTCTTTCATGCATTGGAGAAGGAAATGGCAACCCACTCCAATATTCTTGCCTGGAGAATCCCAGGGATGGGGGAGCCTGGTGGGCTGCCGTCTATGGGGTCACACAGAGTCGGACACGACTGAAGTGACTTAGCAGCAGCAGCAGCCACCTGCCCTGACAATTTTTTCACAAATGTCATCCTGATGTTCACTGCAGCATTACTTACTATACCAAAGCACAGCTTTATAACATTAAAACAATCTAAACATCAGACAGCAGAATGTTTACTGTACATCTGTGATAGCAAGAATGTTGTATGGTAATTTAAAATAATGTTTTGAAAGATAGGTACTGACAAACAAAATGCTCACAATACAACGTTAAATTAAAAAACCAAGATCCAAAACTCTACATATAAAATATGATATTGATTATGCTTTACTTTAAAAATGTCTGTTTATTATATTCATACACATGAAAAAAACTCCTGAAAGAAATCCTCCGAGAAGTCAATATATGGTTTTTTCTAAGGAATGGGATTTCAGGAAATATTAATTTTCTTATAGTTCTCTGACTTCAAATTATACACACACAAAAAAATTATTCCTTTTTGAGAGAATGAATTTTATAATTCACTAATAAGTTTAACCATGTGCCTAAAAATTTAGAAATTATAAAGGAAACACAAGTAATACAGAGTTATTAAGAAATCAAATGGTTAAAATATGTGAATGTATTTTGAAAGTTAAATAGAATTATATATCATTATTTAATTTTTGAATAATAATAATAGTTTGAATTTCTATTGCAACTGCATAAAAATAGAAGACTAGACACTAGTTAAGGTAAGGTCTATTTGGGTTCATGGGCAGTGTCTGAGATACCAAGATAGTTTCAAGATCACAAACGTCAATAGTTTACACTCAATTATTTACAAACAAACAAGCTCTGTTTTTCATCCCTGACCAAATGTTCAAGAAATTAGATAGTGCCTTAATTATTCTCTCAAAGAACTGGGATAAGAATGCAGGCGTTTTGACTGGTATCCACTTGGGCTACAGTGTTGCAAAAACAACCAGTCACTTCTATATATAATTCATGGAATCAGAAAATATAAACTATTGGTATCCATTCACTGATTTCTTTCCCCGGTTTCACTGAGATATAACTGACAAATAACACTGTGTAAGTTTAAAGTGTACATGATGATTTGATATACTAAATTTTGTGAAATAATTACCATAAGGTCATCTAACAAATCCATCACTTTACATTGTAACCTTGTGTACCTGTGTGTTTGTGTGGTGAGAACATTTTAGATCTACTCTGATAATTAATTTCAAGTATACAATACTGTATTGTATAGTAACCAAGATATCCTTTGGATCCCCAGAAACATTACTTTTTTAATGAATATTTATTTTAAGATAAAAATTATATATATATATATATTTAAGGTATACATAATGATGATTTTATAAACTTGGTGAAATAATTATTACAGTCAATCTAGTTAACATATCATCTCCTTGCATAGTTAGCATTCTGTCCAATAAGTGCATCTAATATCTATTCTCTTAGTATATTTTCAGTTTTGATACAATACTAGAGTGGGTTGCAATTCCCTTCTCCAGGGGATCTTCCCGACTCAGGGATCGAACCTGGGCCTCCTGCATCACAAGCAGATTCTTTCCATCTGAGCCAGCAGGAGAGCCCAAGTATGGCCTATACATTAGATCTTTAGGCTTATTTGCCCTGGTTTTCCATTAGAACTCACCGCTTGCCCAATTAAACCAAGCCGTTTCCAATTCCTTCATAAGATTATTTTCATAAATAAGAAGTTGCTTTAAAAATGTTCTGTTAAATTAAGAGATCGGGATTAACACATACACACTACTATATGTAAAGAAGACAACTAAACAAGGGCTTCGTGTATAGCACCGGGAATTCTCAAAATTCTGTACTAACCTTTATGGGAAAAGAATTTTTAAAAGAATATACATATATTCAATTATATATACATATGGATATATACTTGCTTGCTTGCTTGTTTAGTCTCTCAGTGGTGTCTGACTCTTTGCAACCCCGTGGACTGTAGCCTGCCAGGTTCCTCTGTCCACGGGGATTCTCCAGGCAAGAATACTGGAGTGGGTTGCCATGCCCTCCTCCAGGTGAATCTTCCCAACTCAGGATCGAATCTAGGTCTCCTACATTGCAGGCAGATTCTTTATCATCTGAGCCATTAGGGAAGCCCAAGAATACTGGAGTGGGTAGCCAAACCTTCTCCAGGGGATCTTCCCGACCCAGGAATCGAACGGGGGTCTCCTGCACTGCAGACAAATTCTTGATCAGCTGAGTTACTAGGGAGATGTATATATACATATATATATATATATATGGTATACAGGGTGGGTATATATAGGCTTTCCAGGTGGCACAGTGTTAAAGGATCTGCCTACCAAGAAAGAGATTCAGGTTCAATCCCTGGGTCAGGAAGATCCCCTGGAGAAGGAAAGAGCTACTCACTACAATATTCTTGCTTAGGAAACCCCATGGACAGAGAAGCCTGGCAGGCTACAGCCCATGGGGTCACAGAGTGGGATACAACCTAGTGACTAAACAATAATGTGTGTGTGTGTGTCTTGCTATGCACCTAAAACTAACACTACATTGGATTGATAAATTTCCAATAAAGATTTTTTTAAAAGTCAGGACAACCAAGAAAAAGCAATAATAATAAAAATAAAAATATTCTGTCAACATGGCAATTTGTACCAAAAGGGAGAAAAATGAGTAAGCTGTGGATTTATTTTTTAGTATACATTTTAAATACCCTCTATAAAAGGCTGAACCTTTAAAGTACAAATATTAATTTAGTTATATTTTTCTTCTGAAAAATTACCTATTAATCTCATTAATATATTTAAATGTATCACCATTAGAAGGATCTATACAACAGAAAGCATCTAAATGACAAAAATTTCTCACTAACCTATTTAGGTAATATTCTCCTGCACTTAGTAAAAGTAATCTTCCAACTATTTCTTGAGGAATCTGTCATCTGCTAAATATTTTCCACAGACCTTAAAAACCTTAGGCTCAAAAAGATGCCAACAAATTAGGCAGAGAGCTATCTGGTTCTCAAAATGGACCATAAAATGAAGAGAACACACACCTACAGTAAGCAAACTCTCAACTGACCCACTGTTTAAATGGCCCTCACTTAAAGGAAAAAAATGTAACTGAAGAATTTAAAGGGACATTCTTGAATTTAAAGAATATAAAAACTGTCACTATGTGAAAAGTGTCTTATAAAATTTTATCTCAATTTAATACTCCCATTTTCTTTACAAAGTAGGAACTATGCCCATTTTCAAGATGAGGAAATAGTTATATCTCAGAATACACATATTCAAAGATGTTCAGAATTAAATTGATAAAATAAGGATTAGTTGTGATTTGACTTCTTAGTAGTTTATTATTACTGAATTACAAGTGATTAACAGACACATTTCTGGAAAAAGGAAACAAGATAATTCTTCCACTGTTTTGAAAGGAGTTTGACTCATTTTTAGACTCACTATTAAAACTCATTTCTAAGTGGTAACAGCCAGGTAACTTGTTATAGACCTTCCCCAACCTCTCTAACATGCACACACTAGGGACAATTAGAAAAGCTGGACACAACACACGTATACATACACACACACAGACACACACAAATCCATCTGAAAGCATCAGTGAGCTAACAAGATAGCCAGGACCTAAGAAGCAAAGACCAGAGAGGAGGGAAGTAAACTAGTGAGCCTAACAGTCTTTGAAGTTGCTCCTCTCAATGAATTTGCCAATTGCAAAGATTGGCTTGATAAAGGACAGAAATGGTCTGGACCTAACAGAAGCAGAAGATATTAAGAAGAGGTGGCAAGAATACACAGAACTGTACAAAAAAGATCTTCACGACGCGGATAATCACAATGGTGTGATCACTCACCTAGAGCCAGACATCCTGGAATGTCAAGTCAAGTGGACCTTAGAAAACATCATTACGAACAAAGCTAGTGGAGGTGATGGAATTCCAGTTGAGCTCTTTCAAATCCTGGAAGACGATGCTGTGAAAGAGCTGCACTCAATATGCCAGCAAATTTGGAAAACAAAGCCATGGCCACAGGACTGGAAAAGGTCAGTTTTCATTCCAATCCCAAAGAAAGGCAATGCCAAAGAATGCTCAAACTACTGCACAATTGCACTCATCTCACACACTAGTAAAGTAATGCTCAAAGTTCTCCAAGCCAGGCTTCAGCAGTATGTGAACCGTGAACTTCCAGATGTTCAAGCTGGTTTTAGAAAAGGCAGAGGAACCAGAGAGCAAATTTCCATGACCCAATATCCACTGGATCATGGAAAAAGCAAGAGAGTTCCAGAAAAACATCTAATTCTGCTTTATTGACTGTGCCAAAGCCTTTGTTGTAAAAGCAACAGAGTTCCAGAAAAACATTTATTTCTGCTTTATTGACTATGTCAAAGCCTTTGGCTGTGTGGATCACAATAAACTGTGGAAAATTCTTCAAGAGATGGGAATACCAGACCACCTGACCTGCTTCTTGAGAAACCTGTATGCAGGTGAGGAAGCAACAGTTAGACCTGGACATGGAACAACAGACTGGTTCCAAATACGAAAAGTAGTACATCAAGGCTGTATATTGTCATCCTGTTTATTTAACTTATCATGAGAAATGCTGGGCTGGAAGAAGCACAGGCTGGAATCAAGATTGCCGGGAGAAATATCAATAACCTCAGATATGCAGATGACACCACCCTTACAGCAGAAAGTGAAGAGGAACTAAAAAGCCTCCTGATGAAAGTGAAAGAGGAGAGTGAAAAAGTTGGCTTAAATCTCAGCATCCAGAGAATGAAGATCATGGCATCCGGTCCCATCACTTCATGGCAAATAGATGGGGAAACAGTGGAAACAGTGCCAGACTCAGACTTTATTTCTGGGGCTCCAAAATCACTGCAGATGGGGACTGCAGCCATGAAATTAGAAGACGCTTACTCCTTGGAAGGAAAGTTATGACCAACCTAGATAGCATATTGAGAAGTAGAGACATTACTTTGCCAACAAAGGTACGTCTAGTCAAGGCTATAGTTTTTCCTGTGGTCATGTATGGATGTGAGGGTTGGATTGTGAAGAAAGCTGAGCACCGAAGAATTGATGCTTTTGAACTGTGGTGTTGGAGAAGACTCTTGAGAGTCCCTTGGATTTCAAGGAGATCCAACCAGTCCATTCTGAAGGAGATCAACCCTGGGATTTCTTTGGAAGGACTGATGCTGAAGCTGAAACTCCAGTACTTTGGCCACCTCATGCGAGGAGTTTACTCATTGGAAAAGACTCTGATGCCGGGAGGGATTGAGGGCAGGAGGAGAAGGGGACGACAGAGGATGAGATGGCTGGATGGCATCACGGACTCGATGGACTTGAGTCTGAGTGAACTCCAGGTGTTGGTGATGGACAGGGGGGCCTGGCATGCTGCGATTCATGGGGTTGCAACGAGTCGGATATGACTGAGTGACTGAACTGAACTGAACTGAACTGAACTGAAGTAGTACAGAGCCAAGAGGCTAAGAGACCAGGCAGAAAGCAGCAGCTAAGAGGCTAGAAATCAGCACTGAGTTTTTGGCAGTCCCATGGGGCTGTGAAGAGACCAAGGAGGATGAGGTTATGTAAACACTCAGAATTCCTGATAAGATCTTGGAAAGGCTATACTTGAGAAATCAGGACATAGTGGAAACTCCACTCTCACAAACCTGAAACTCAACTTTCACCAGCTCATCCTCAGAATGGATTAGTATAAACTACCCCACATTAATGCCAGCAAGAAACCAAAAGTAAATCCTCTCTGAAGGAAAACAATGTCACGCAGAAACTGAAATTACCTCTTTTGGTTTTTCATAAACAATGTCCAGCATCCAAACATTGTTACAGGGCATGCAGGTGACCATTAGTTTACAGCTGAGTCCTTGTTGAAACTGACTTATAACTTTCCAATCTGAAATTCCTGTTTTTGGATGAATTAGCTCAGACTCAAGAACTGACAAGGTAGGCAGGGCTCAGACCTTGTTTGTTCAATGGAAAAGGTATGTTTAAGAATGTAGTTGGTGTGGCCCCAGGAGCATCTCAGTTATACATTTTAAAGAGCAGCATCTCTCTCTCTCTCTGTAGGAAACTTGATCTGCTCAGCTACCTGAGGCAAAGACACTGACTCAATAGGATCCTTGATTCACAGAAATTCCCCAAATATCTGGGCCTGATTCACTGATGGTTTGGCTAAGCTGAAACCCGACGGCATCCACCGGCGTGCTGTGGCTGGTCAGTCTCGGCGTCAGCAGTGCAGAAGAAAGAGCAGACGCAGCGGCTCCAGTCAGAGGGCCGGGCTCAGACTTCACGGCTGCCGGCAATGGCACAGCTATGTGCTCTAGCTTGGAACACTACTGACGGTAAGATTCAAAGATCCTTCTTTGGAAACATGAATGGGGGGGAGGTGATGACTGAACTGTCTGCTGACTGAACTCTCTGGATCAGGCATGCAGGTGCCATAGGAAGGACTGTGGGCCAGCTGGAATCAAGCCGCTGATGGAGGCTGACTCTTTCTAATGCAGAGGGCTTCCGCTGCAGGGCAGGCTTGTGACTCGGGTCCGAAGTTGACCCATTTGTCTCACAGTGGGAGAGGGCACGTCATGAGGGGCATCACCCCCCCTCTTGGCAGCTTGCCTCCACCTGAAGCCCTCGCAGAGCTCCCAGCGCTGCCTCACCACTGTTGGTACTCTTTCGGGTTAGGGGTTAGCAGTTTCCAGTCACCCCGCTGTGGCCCTGGAAATAACCTGTGCACTCAACAGTGGACTGACTGTCCACCTCTTTCTCCCTCATTCCCTCCCGGTCCATATGTTTCAGCAAGGCAGTTTGATTACTGAATACAGGTATTCCAAGAAAGGGCTCATCCCTTCTCCATCATTTCCTGGGTACGGATCAGGACAAAGGGGGAAGGATTACAGAGTGTTACACAGATGTATTTTGAAAACTGAGGATTCAGTTTTGACCAGTAGTGGGCATAACGCATTTTTCTTTCACTAACAGCACCCCCAGGTCAGCCTGGATGATATATCCTCCAGGTGGCAGTATAGTTGAAAGGCAGCTGTCAGGAATT
This sequence comes from Oreotragus oreotragus, assembly GCA_006410675.1. NCBI lineage: Eukaryota > Metazoa > Chordata > Mammalia > Artiodactyla > Bovidae > Oreotragus > Oreotragus oreotragus. The sequence continues at coordinate 235,212 of SJYX01006401.1, forward strand.
CAAGCTTAGCTCTGGTTAAGTTAATAAAAGTACCTTGTTCCTCTCGCATCTGACCCTTTGAGATGAAAGGTAGGTGTGAACTGGGGATGACTGAAAACAAAGTGAAGTTAGAAGTACTGGAACAGAACACCCTCTTTTGTGAATAACACTGCTGTCAAAATCCTTGTACAAGTCTTTGGTGCATATACATGCATTGACTCTCTAGAGGAAGACCAGCAACCCACCATGTAGGGAGGGAACACCTCAGGCTTCAGGAGGTATGAGAGAGGAAAGAACATTAAGATATTATTGTCCTGTAGATTGCCCCTGGAGCTTTTCTCAAAGGGGAAGACATCCTGTTGTGGCAATCTGAAGCTGCTGCAAGCGCATTCTGTTTTACCTATGGCTGCATCTTCTGTGATCCACTTGATTGCTCTGACCACAGAGTTGCTACACCATCCATACAAAGCACCTCCAGATGCTGTCCCCATCCACACCGCACTCATTTCATGGGCAGACAAATGCCACAAAGAAAAATACAGATATTTTATACTACAATGAAATTTTAAACTTCTCATCATCAAACGACACCTTTCAGAAAGTAGAAAGGCAAACCAGAGTAGAGAAAATATTTCCCATACATGTAACTGACAAAGGACTCGTGTCTTCATAGATGATATTCAGTTATTTTGACATTCAAAAATGGCAATTCATATAGTTTAACTTAATATTTAAAAACTCCTACAGATCAGTAAGGGCTTCTCAGGGGGTGCTAATGAACCCGCCTGCCATGCAGGAGATGTAAGAGACAAGGGTTCGATCCCTAGGTCGGGAAGATCTCCTGGAGAAGGGCATGGCAACCCACTCCAATATTCTTGCCTGGAGAATCCCCTGGACAGAGGAGCCTGAAGGGCTACAGTGCATACCCAGCGGTTCTCAGACTGTGGTGACTTCACTGAATCGTACGTGCGTGTCTAGTTGTTCTAATCTGTTGAGTTGACTTTTTTGGGCAAAAGACTGAATAAGCACTTCAAAACAGAGAATGTTCAAATGGTCAAGAAATACTTGGAAAAATGTTCAAGTTAAATATCAGAAAATGAAAATGAAAACCAACATGAGATAATGCTACATGTCTACTAGAAGGCTTAAAACTACAAAGATTGATAATACCAACTATTAGCAAGGATGCAGAGCAATTATAATTCTTATACATTGCTAGATTCAAAACAGAGAATGTTCAAATGGTCAAGAAATACTTGGAAAAATGTTCAAGTTAAATATCAGAAAATGAAAATGAAAACCAACATGAGATAATGCTACATGTCTACTAGAAGGCTTAAAACTACAAAGATTGATAATACCAACTATTAGCAAGGATGCAGAGCAATTATAATTCTTATACATTGCTAGCAGTAACACAAATTGATATAACTATTTCAGAAAACTGTTTAGCAGTAATTATTGAAGTTGAATATAAGTAAGTACTATGAACCAAAAAGTTAACTCCTGGGCATATAGATGAATTTTGTGTTCATGTATACACATCTGTATATACCCACATGTATATTTATACACACGTGTATAAATATCTGTACAAGAACTTCCATCGCCATATTATTTGTAATAGCCTCAATCTGGAAACAATCCAAATGTTTCACCAACAGTAGACAAAGAATAGACCGATCAACCATTGTATACTCATCCAATGGAATACTAGAAAGAAAGGAAAAGGAATGAACCACAGCATCCCAAGTGTCATCCAAAACTCACAGATACGATGTTGAGGGAAAGAAGCCTGACACAGTAGAGAACTTACTGCATGAGTCTATGACGAAGTTCAAAACCAGGCAAAAGGAACCCATGATGTTCGAAGTAAGGATGGTGGCTACCCGTGCGTAGGAGCACTGAAGAGGAACAGAAACAGGTTAGTTTCTGGAGGGCTAAACTAATGGCTTGATCTGGGTGCTGCTTACAAAACTATGATCACTCTGTGAACATTCAGGAAGCAGCACACTTGTGATCTGTGCACTTTTCTATACGTATGCTATGCCCTGAAAACAGGTTTATATTGTAATTTACTGTTAAAAGAACAACATTCAAATAACGTTTACTATTAAAGTATTAAAAAGTAAAGAGAAGTTATGCACATGAATCCTTAGCAACACAGGAGGCCAATCAGGACAAGAGGACAGACACTGTTTTACTGGAAAGATCTTATTGATAAGGTGAGGATGTAAAATTGCTACTGAAGGAAGAGAAGATGGCTTACAAATGTATAAATATTAGTTAGTGAAAATAATATTTACTAGCTTGATGAATACACTAGACATGTCAATAATAATGTCTCTGACATCCACCAAACTTTTCATGAAACTGCCTTATCCACAGCTCCTGCTGACTGACAGCCAGTCCACGGACTGGTCAGAGTCCAGCAGTCTTGTCTGGTCTCCAAATGTGAGCTGAGCCAATGAGATTCCCTCTCACAAAAAGACGAGCCTGAATACATGAGTGAATAAGAGGTGCCGCAGTGAGAACTAAAGCAGTAAAAGCAGAGAGAAGGGCCATGCCATGCTGGGTCAGTGCCACAAGAGGCACGGCAGCATACAGGCAAGCGAAGCAGAAATGACGAGAAAACAGAAGCCACGAGGGGCCAGAGAGCCATAACACTGAAGAACACGTCAGCCAGCACCAGCGTCCAAAGCACGGCTGTAGTGGTTTAGTCGCTAAGTCGTGTCCGACTCTGTGACCCCATGGGTTGTAGCCTGCCCAGCTCCTCTGTCCACAGGATTTTCCAGGCGAGAATACTAGAGCGGGTTACCATTTCCTTCTCCAGGGGATCTTCCTGACCCAGACACGGAACCGGTGTCTTCTGCATTGCAGGTAGACTCTTTACCCTTGAGCCACCAGGGAAGCCCAAATCATAGCTGGTCACAGTAAAGATAGAGCAACACCTGCCCTTTTATAACATTCCCACTATCCCCCACCACACAGAGAGGTCCCCATTATTCAAGACAGCTTGAGTTCATGTCCCTCCCTTGCCTAAAGCAAATAATCATGTGACGAAGCCAACGAACCCTGGAAAAACTTAGCAGCACTAGAAAAAGCAAACTATCAGTTCAGTTCAGTTCAGTCGCTCAGTGGTGTCCGACTCTTTGCGACCCCATGAATCGCAGCACGCCAGGCCTCCCTGTCCATCACCAGCTCCCGGAGTTCACTCAGACTCACGTCCATCGAGTCAGTGATGCCATCCAGCCATCTCATCCTCTGCCGTCCCCTTCTCCTCCTGCCCCCAAAAGCAAACTATACACCTGACTAACTAAACCTTAGTAACTGCCTTAAAATAGCAGTCTCTCAGAGCTATGTGAGATGCTGCCTCCAGGTCTGCGGTCCTCCTTTTGCCCCAAATTAAGCCTAACTTGCAGCTTCCAAGTTGTACAACTTTTTAGTCTACAGTTATGGCAACCGACGAAGCGCCCAGAGTGGACTTCCTCCCTTCGACTGGCCTTCATGAGGAACTAGAGCTTTGGTACCAGCAGTGGCGCCTTGCACCCATCCGCCTCCTCGGGGAGTGCAGGCAAATTTGGGTAAGTCTCTCCTGGTTCTTGAATCTCCTGGATTGGTTGAGATTCTGAGTTTTACTTGGCGGTGGAGCAGTTCACCCAACCCCTCCCAGCAGGAAAGATACTGGAGGCTGGGGGAGAGAGTGGAGCATCCAGGGTCTGGACACTGAGGGGGCTCAGTTGAAAGATACCAAGAAATTACCACCCAGTCAAAAGATACTGGGTGGGTGGGGGAGGGGGATGGTTGAAAGATGCCAGGGGAACAGCGCACCCAGTGGAAGGGTACTGGCAGGGAGGGCTCGATTGGGAAAAAATTCGAGGAATACCTGGGGCTCGGCTGAATGATGCCAAGGTCGCTCTGTTTCAGGGGACTGAAGGGTCTTGGCTGAGTGTTTAAGTAAGAGACCCATCTGACACTTTTCCTTAGTCCTTATACTGTGCAGTGGTCCCATAGGGAAACCCACTCACTAATTAAAATACTTGCTCGCCTGGGGTTTGCACGTAAGAACTGCTCATGCAGCTACCTGAGCAGCCACAGTGGTCTTAGACTGAAGAATCCGAGACATGTAGGACAAGCTGAAACAACTCTGGGGTAACTCCTGGAGGAGTTAGGCTCACAAATAGCACACTGGCCCACTATGCAAGTTAACTAGTGATTCTTACCCCGCTTAAAATGGAAACAGAATCTCTCAAAAACAGAAACAAAGGGGTGTCAGGAAGCCAGCCTCTGACTAACACTCCAGCCAGAACCTTGTACAATGTGTACGGAGCTCATACTTGCAAGTACCTAGTTAATTGGAGAAATTATACTAAAAGAGATCTCAACCTAAAACGGCCAAATTGGGGTTCTTTTGATATTCCAAAACTGACATTTTGCATGCACAATTAGAAGAGGCCAGCCGTGCTTACTTTGACTTGTATCTAGAAGCTTCTAAGAGGAAATGATAGAGTAACTTCTTTGCAGGAAACCAACAAGAAATTGCCTGGAATTATATCATCAGGGAAAATGGCTGCTAACGCTGACTCTGCCAGGTCTCAGGATCAGTGGAACTGGGAAGTCATGTTTGGCATTTACGCCATTTGGCTTTTGATTTCTGGGCATCACTTTATCATCTTCTGGGGGACACTCTTGCCACTTGGCTTTTGGTCTCTGGGCATCTCTTTGCCTTTTGTTTTGAGTTTGACTCTTGGCTGGTGAGGTTTTGGTTCCTTTTAGTTTGAATGTACAGACAACTGGTGCAAACTGCTTGAACTAACATGGGAAGTGCTCACTCTAAGCTTCCACGCCCCACTTTGGAACCCCTTGGGAAAAAAAATTTTTTTGGACTGGTCAATCTATAGCAATCATCCAATGACAAGAAAAATGGCCTAAAAATATTAGATCTTTATTGACATAGGATAGGAAAATGTACTGAAGTTCCCTTATGTCCCCTGGTGGCTCAGATGGTAAAGCATCTGCCTGCAATGTGGGAGACCTGGGTTCGATCCCTGGGCTGGGAAGATCCTCTGGAGAAGGAAATGGCAACCCACTCCAGTACTCTTGCCTGGAAAATCCCATGGACGGAGGAGGCTCGTAGGCTACAGTCTACGGGGTCACAAAGAGTCGGACACGACTGAGCGACTTCACTTCACTTCAACTGCCTTTAAATAGCATTTACTACTGCTGGGTCTCAGAACTGATTTTGATAGATGGATGAAACACTAGTTTATGGATAATGTCCTGATTGTTGCAAAGCTATGCAAAATACTAAGAGATGAGAAGTATCAATGGCATCAGAAGAGAAAGCACTCACTCTTAACTCTTTCAGCTGCTGGAAGAGTTTGGTAAGTAGATTTCAATAAAGATAAGAATCCCTCAATAAGAAAACCACCAATAATTTAATTTCCTCTATGTGTGCTGTGCCTAGTCACTCAGTCATATCTAACTCTTTGGACCCCAAGGACTGTAACCCTCCAGGTACCTCTGTCCATGGGGATTCTCCAAGCAAGAACACTGGAGTGGGTTGCCATGCCCTCCTCCAGGGCATATTCCCAACCCAGGGATCGAACCCAGGTCTCATGCATTGCAAGCGGATTCTTTACCGTCTGAGACACCAGGGAAGTTCAATTTCCCCTACAACGGGATCAAATCATGAAAATACTTTTTACACCATGGTCATGGTTAAACAACTGATTTCAGACTTCTTTTCTTTAGGATTTAACAAGCCAGGCCTTATTTAAAACCTATTTCTACTACCTTCCTATCTTAACAACTACTGTCTCCGGTTTTCTCCTTTATAATGATATCAAAGGAACAAAAAGATGAGGACAATTACAATAACACACAGTAAATCAGAAACACATTACAAACTCTTTCCAGGATCGTTCTCTTCAGAGCTACACCTACTACAATCTTCAGCGCCAAACAAGGGCTGTGCCAAAAAGGAAAAACCTCCTTATTTAATATGATGTTTGGGACTTGCTTTAAAAGAGTCAAACAACAACATAGGCATGTGTGGGGGAAAAAATGTAACAAGAAAGCAAAAAGCTGAATATAGTTGACACTGGACAATAAGTATATTGGTATTCCCTAAAATATTCTATTTTGTTTGTATTAAATTAGAAGTATTTTTTAAAGAGAAAGAAAGGAAAAACCTGCCCAAGCAACCCTAGTAATTAAAGCAACAAGAAGAAAATTTAAAAAGAATTCTATCAGAAAGAGAGTAACACAAACACCAGCTGACAAATGTGCTATGTATGTGCTGGGGCATGG
>SJYX01006401.1:242130-340655 GCA_006410675.1 Oreotragus oreotragus
ACTCTTGCCTGGAAAATCCAATGGACGGAGTAGCCTGGTGGGCTGCAGTCCATGGGGTCGCTAACAGTCGGACAGACTGAGCGACTTCACTTTCACTTTTCTCTTTCATGCATTGGAGAAGGAAATGGCAACCCACTCCAGTATTCTTGCCTGGAGAATCCCAGGGATGGGGGAGCCTGGTGGGATGCCGTCTATGGGGTCACACAGAGTCGGACACGACTGAAGTGACTTAGCAGCAGCAGCAGCAGCAGTCTTAAGGTAAACTATTTTCAGAGAGGAATTTATACTGTTATGCAACTTAAAACAATCATTAGTCCTGAAAAATCACCTCAAATTGTATTTACAACTCATCATAAATAGTATTGTATTTATAGATTGTATTTACAACTCATGTCTTGAAATACATGTCTTAATGATACAAATACAACCCTGCAAACTCCAAGATATGTAACTGAACGCTAAGTTGCTTCAGCTGTGGCCAATCCTCTGCAATTCCATGAACCACAGCCCGCCAGTCTCTGTCCATGGGATTCTCCAGGCAAGAACACTGCAGTGGGTTGTCACTCCCTTCTCCAGGGATCAAACCTGTGTCTCTTACGTCTCCTGCATTGGCAGGTAGTTCCTTTACCACTAGCACTACTTGAGAAGCTCCAGATCATTGTATAAAAAGTGTCTGATTTTTAATGATGGAAGATAAACTATATAATTGCACAAAAAGTGCTTAATTTTTAATGATGGAAGATAAACTTAATAAACATATACACAATATGCATACACAAATATACACACATATCCCTTTCTTATAGGACAAATAAACAAGGCATAAAAACATAAAATCAGGACTTCAGACCTGAGTAAATCTATATTGTTTGTCAGTATGGCTTATTTCATTACTTTTTCTACTCTACAGAATTAAAATTATATTGATGGTATCATGCATATTTATTGAGAAATATCGACAAAAATATGGTCAAATTAAAAAGTATAATATGCATTAAACAAACAGCAATATCAACCACTACCATTACAACAAACTACTAATATTTGCCAGCTAAGCCAGAAGCTTTTGGTTATCATACATGCTTTTGGACTTATCATTCAATGAAAGAAAAATACTTGTGCTTTTTCATTCCTGAAAGAAAGGAAAAAAATTGTAATTACACTACGAATATTTTCCACCATTTAGTAGTGTATTTAGTACTCACTTATTAAAACCCATGGAAAAAATACTTGTCACAATAAAAATTCACTTTCATGAACATCTGTCCCATCAAAGATGGATTTCTCTACACTGAATTCTTAACGATAAGGACAATAATATAAATAGTAAGGTTTAGTGCAGTCAAAATTAAAACTGTATTTTTCTAATCCATAGATTATTTTTCTTCATTCAAATCTTAATTGGAAGAATGATTACAAAATTCAAGTGATAAATCACTTCTTTCCTAAATTATACTTTAAAACATTTTATAAGATTTAACAAATATTTTTCTTCCATTTACTCTTTATTTGTGTTCAATAAACAAAGGTTGAAAAGAAAATACTGAGTTGGTTATTATATTTCAATTAACGTGAGCTGGAACAAAAACCGATCATCCACACTCCCCAACCTCCACAAATATTTCAGGGCTTGCAGGCAGCTCTGCCTAATTCGATAAAATGATTCAAATCCTCTGCTTGTGGTCAAGTTAGGAAGGCTAAAATGACTGGCTGGAAATGAGGTGACAGGGGGAATCACATAACCTTTAATCCCTTAACAATTAAAACATGTTTCATTCAGCACAAATATGACTAGTATCTACTACTTTAAACCTCCAGAACTAAAGGATATCTTCGCTCCCCTGCCTCTGAAACAACTGAAACCAGGCTGAGCAGGACACTCAGCACTCCCAGGAGAGTGACAGTAGAGACGACTTTGTTCCTGTGTGCCTCTCCTGCGAGCAGGCGAGGCGGACACAACCACTCACACAGATCAGACTGACTGAGATGCATGCCTCACCCTAGAGGGAGTATTTTTCAAGATTCCACACAAAGTAAATGAACGCCCCACACAATTATTTAAACATCAAGCCCATTTTTCTTTGAAAATGGAATGGTCTGCAACTGTATTTCTCAAAATGGAAACTGCTCCTTAAACAGTTTTAAGAGGAAAAAATTGAACAGTGATTCACTTACTACAACTCCAACCCCCATTTCACCTAGGTCTGAAATTTCTTGAAGCTCAGTGGATTTAAATAGTCTCCTTAATAAGATACTCTTCAGAGATTATTCAGTCTTCATACCTAGAGTTAGACTTTGGTCATCTCCCTAAAACTCTTAAAGCCTCAATCTTATCACAGGTAAACATGAAAGAACATTACCAATCTCCAAGAGCTGAAGCGAGGTTCCAATTTGATTAGCTAATAGAACGTAACACTGAGCTTGGCACATAGAATGTGAAAGTGAAGTCCAACTCTTTGCCACCAGATGGACTGTAGCCTACCAGGGTCCTCCCTCCATGGGATTCTCCAGGCAAGAGTACTGGAGTGGGTTGCCATTTTCCTTCTCCAGGGGATCTTCCCGACCCAGGCATCGAACCCAGGTCTCCCACATTCCAGGCAGATGCTTTAACCTCTGAGCCACCAGGGAAGCCCAGCACATAGAAGGTTCCTACTAAATGTAAATTCCTTTCCCCCTTGAACACCTTTACCTGGAATGAAAGGTAAGTTTGTCATTTTCCATAAATGGAGCTCTTTTAGAAAGAAGTGCTGCCAATACACATATTTTCCAGAAAAGGAGCACCACTTAAAATTTTCTGTAACTGAGAGCATTTTGACTATATCACTGCAACTATCGCTAAGGAATAGCTACTATAGAAGGTTGATAAGAGTCATGTATCTCCTGAGGACCAACTAAAGTGAAATCCTGGGACACTATTGAGAAAAATAGAGCAATGCAAATAATCCTTCAGCCTATGGAGAAGGAAATGGCAACCCACTCCAGTGTTCTTGCCTGGAGAATCCCAGGGACGGGGGGCCTGGTGGGCTGCAGTCCATGGGGTCGCTGAGGGTTGGACACGACTGAGCGACTTCACTTTCACTTTTCACTTTCATGCATTGGAGAAGGAAATGCAACCCGGTCCAGTGTTCTTGCCTGGGGTGGGCTGCCGTCTATGGGGTCGCACAGAGTCGGACACGACTGAAGTGCCTTAGCAGCAGCAGCAGTATGCACATTTGGAAAGTGAAAATCACTTTTCTTTTTTCTTCTTAACTGGAAACAGTTTAAGATAAAATGGTGAAATAGAGAAAAGAAATGGGAAGGGAGGGAGGGACAGAGGGAAAGAAGGAANCATCTCCCTAAAACTCTTAAAGCCTCAATCTTATCACAGGTAAACATGAAAGAACATTACCAATCTCCAAGAGCTGAAGCGAGGTTCCAATTTGATTAGCTAATAGAACGTAACACTGAGCTTGGCACATAGAATGTGAAAGTGAAGTCCAACTCTTTGCCACCAGATGGACTGTAGCCTACCAGGGTCCTCCCTCCATGGGATTCTCCAGGCAAGAGTACTGGAGTGGGTTGCCATTTTCCTTCTCCAGGGGATCTTCCCGACCCAGGCATCGAACCCAGGTCTCCCACATTCCAGGCAGATGCTTTAACCTCTGAGCCACCAGGGAAGCCCAGCACATAGAAGGTTCCTACTAAATGTAAATTCCTTTCCCCCTTGAACACCTTTACCTGGAATGAAAGGTAAGTTTGTCATTTTCCATAAATGGAGCTCTTTTAGAAAGAAGTGCTGCCAATACACATATTTTCCAGAAAAGGAGCACCACTTAAAATTTTCTGTAACTGAGAGCATTTTGACTATATCACTGCAACTATCGCTAAGAAATAGCTACTATAGAAGGTTGATAAGAGCCATGTATCTCCTGAGGACCAACTAAAGTGAAATCCTGGGACACTATTGAGAAAAATAGAGCAATGCAAATAATCCTTCAGCCTATGGAGAAGGAAATGGCAACCCACTCCAGTGTTCTTGCCTGGAGAATCCCAGGGACAGGGGGCCTGGTGGGCTGCAGTCCATGGGGTCGCTGAGGGTCGGACACGACTGAGCGACTTCACTTTCACTTTTCACTTTCATGCATTGGAGAAGGAAATGCAACCCGTTCCAGTGTTCTTGCCTGGAGAATCCCAGGGATGGGGGAGCCTGGTGGGCTGCCGTCTATGGGGTCGCACAGAGTCAGACACGACTGAAGCACCTTAGCAGCAGCAGCAGTATGCACATTTGGAAAGTGAAAATCACTTTTCTTTTTTCTTCTTAACTGGAAACAGTTTAAGATAAAATGGTGAAATAAAGAAACGAAGTGGGAGGGAGGGAGGGACAGAGGGAAAGAAGGAAGGAGAGAGGGAAGAAAAAAATGAAGGAAGAAAACCTTAATTTTCTTTTGTCAACCAACACACTTCGAATGAGTATTAAGAAGAAGCAAACCTATGAGTCTTTTCTTCTCATAACTTACCACAGCTAACTAGAATTTTAAATAATTTGAAGAAGTAGAATTTAAACTGGCAAGAATGATTAGAGGCATTTTATAGCGAGAATTACATCAACTGTTACTGTCATTACAATATGTCGCCCTTCAATGTGAATGGTAAGAACATCTTTGTCGCAAGCAATGATGTTTCTATAGTTCTGAACCTCTGCTGATAGGATTTACCAGAATGTCCACTTCAATCACCTGCTTGGCCTTAGCTACTCAGACGCAGTATTTATTATTACAGAGACTGGTAATCTTTAAATCTTGTGAAATTGTCTTTCACATTCTTCTACTTAGCAAAAAGCTCACACTATCTGTTAAAATCCTAGAAGCAGGAGATGTCCTAATTGGAAGGCAACTTAGAAATCATCTTAGCCAAACTCTTAATATTTACATGTTAAAAAAAAAAGATTTCATTAACAGAAAAAATGTTAATGAGATGTGAAGAGATTTGCCTTAAAGAAGTCACACGGAAACGGTGGAGGAAACTGATTCTGTCTCCTTAAGACCTGTTTCAAGCCCTAACCTTCAAGTATGTTTACGGGGTTGCTAGAAACGTTATGAGGAAAGTGCCAGAAGCATACTTGGAGAAGCAGACCTTGGCGGGATCTCTGCTCAGCCCCTCTCATCTTCCCCTACCTCACCCGTCTCACAGATCCACCGTGTCTAGCTGAGGTGAGCACACTGTTGTTCAGACGCTAAGTCGTGCCCAGATCTTTGTGACCCCATGGACTGCAGCACACCAGGCTTCCCTGTCCTTCACTATCTCCCCGAGTTTGCTCAAACTTGTGTTCACTGAATTAATGAGGCCATCCAACCATCTCATCCTCTGTCGTCCCTCTCCTCCTGCCCTCAATCTTTCCCAGCATCAGGGTCTTTTCCAGAGTCGAGCTCTTCACATCAGCGCATTAGCAACACAGATTAACTGAAAGGCAACCAACTAAATAAACCGTAGATTTAAGGTAAACTGTTTCTACTTGCTTCTCATCTTCACAGTTTCTTCTTCATTCTTCAAACAGATACTACTACAGAAAAATTATCAGCCTGCTCAGCCAACCACTGTCTAACACAAGACAGACTAACAGATTTCCCCATCCAACTCCTAATCCATCTTGAATGCTGTATTCTCTATCTCAGTTTTATTACAATCACCGCAGGTTCTAATTTCTAACCTCATGGAGCTATAGAAACAAGTAATAAATACTCATGGCTTGTATGACCGAGAAAAAACTTTTTTTGTAAGGAGACCTATTTTGGACTTCCATTATGAAGTAGCATGAGAGTCAAACCATTTATAGAGATTAGAGTTCTTTATAAAGTATGCTTCAAAGAAAACTGTCCTAAAGATGAGAGTCTGGTTATTCTCCAAGTAGAAAAATCTTGGTTTTCATATGTCATTAGGACAGGCAGCCACGTTTCAGTGCAACAGGTAAAAACTCCCCACTCCCAGTTTATTTATTTAAGTGGCTATCTCCTGATATTAGCATACATACAAAGAGAGAAAAATACTTTGTAATTAAGTCAATGATGTATCTTCAGAATAATCTAAAGTATCCTATTCTAGTTTAGACACAATAACACGTTTCAAATCTATTGGTCTTTGCTCCTATGGGCCTTGGAACACATGCCTTTAAGAAAAATCTCACCAACAGAAACTTTTTTTTTTTTAATTCTGAAAAAAATAAAAAAACCTCTACATATTTCTTCAAAACCCCTCCTCTGGCTCTCAATTTAATTTCTCAAATATCTAACTTGAAATTTAAACTTATATTTCCAGTACCTACATCTACAAAATTGGAAATCAGTTTTTCAAAGACCCTCAACATGCTCTCAAAAACCAAAGGGGGTATACTTAAGTTTTTCAGGTGTGTGTTAAACCAAGCTTAATCAGTTAAATCTGAATGATTTACAGTGAAACCAAAGTGAAAAAAAAAAAAAATCAAACTTCTGGTCCATCTAGTTTTAACTCCTCTTAACTCTACACATTGATTTATGAGCCCCCAGGGCTTATGCAGGCATCCTATTCATCTTTCCATCGCTAGCGCCTCCCACAGCCGCCCTCGGGGTTTGCAGTAGAAGCTGTTCGGTCTGACTTGCACGGAAAATTAACCTGCTAAATATGTTTATGCAACAACAAAGACCACCAGTCTTTTTTTCCAGGTGGACATCTAGAAGCGAAGTGAGAAGATCTGGGAGCATAAAATTAGTCTGCTTTAATAACAAATGGTGATTGAAAAAATACAAATTTCACATTCGCAGGAATGGGGTGCGGGAGTTACTAAATTTGCAGGGTTTTTTTTTTTCCCTCCGTGAGTGCAAAACAGCAAAACTTATAAAATTACGACCCAGAATAAAAAGATCACATTCATTTTCAAAGCGTTCATTGAAAAGTACACAGAAGCGTTCTTTTTAAATGCCCGCATGTTTACACATAGCAGGAATGTGGCTACTAAATATTAATCCTGAGGGAAACGGATACACATTTACCTTCATAATTAGACCCAGCAGGCCAAATGTTAGCAAAGTAAACTGACAGAAACCAGAAAGACAGATTGAAAGTGACCAACAGAAAGTGCCTGTCCGTCCCGGGAGCCCGGTGTGTTCCCTGCTCAACCAGCGATCAAACATCTCAGGCAAAGAAACCTGCACGCAGCAGCCGGGTAAAGGAGAAACCAAACTTTCCCAAATAAGTTAGTTCCGTTTTGCCAATCTAAATCCAACAGGTGTCAACACACGTCACCACACTAAATCCTTCCGAACAAGGTGTAGAGAGGCCATAGGAGGTGAGCAAAGAAGCTAAAAGGACCCGCCCGCTTTCGGGACACGGAAAAAATAATAATAATAATAAAGCCGAGCGCTTATACCAACGGATCATAAAGAGATGAAGGATGGAGGACAAGGGGGCATGGAGATGGGGAGACGCGTGGAGCGGTCCTGCCACAGACCCCGCAGGGGCACCTCGGAGCGAGGGCCTTGTTAGGTCGGGCCCTCGACCTCCGGGGTTAGGAGAGTTGGGAATCGCCGCGGCCGCAAGCAGGGGGACAGGGAGGGGACGGCGCGTGGTACCTGCTTGTCCAGCGTGTCCCGGGCGCCGCCCGGCCCGGCCCCGGCCCTGGGCGGCGCGAGTGCCCGCTCGCAGCTGCAGCCCTCCAGGAGGTACATGCCCGCCGGGCGGCAGCTCTGCTCGCCCTCAAAGTAGAAGAGCACATTCTGGTAGAGGGCGAACCACTTTTCGTGCCAGCGGCTCGCCTCGGCTGCCTTCTTGCTCAGGAAGCCGCGCTTGGTGCCCTCCTTGCGGGCTAGGAAGGCCAGGTACAGGGCGTGCCCCTCGTTGTAGCGCACGCTCTTCTGCATGGTGAGGGCGCGGGGGGCTCAGCCCTGCATCGCGGCCATCCCCCGCCGGCTCCTCCGAGGGCGCGCCCGCCTGGCTCCAGACGACGTGGGGGGCGCCCCGCCGCCGGCCTCCCGGGCGCGGCGCCGCGCGGGTCCGAGGGGCGGCGGGCTGCGGCCGGGACACGTTGTCTGCCCTGGCCGCCCTCCGCGCCCCGCCCCGCGCCTAGCGAAGCCCCCGCGCCCCGACGCCGGCGTGGAGAGGGGCCCGGCCGGCCGCCGCTCCGCTCAAAGTTGCGGGCGCCCGAGCCCCGCGGCGGGCTGAGAAGGACTGTCCTCGGGCAACTAGCTCCGGGAGACAGAAGGTAAAACGTCACGTGGGAGATCAGCTGTAATCGGCTTGGAGACCGATTTAAAGGGCAGAGTCGGCGCGGCGGCGGTGACGGCGGCGCTAGCCGCTCACCGCGGCGCGCGTCCCTCCCTCGCCCGCCCGCCCGGCCTCAGCCTCTGCTCCCGCCGCGAAGGGGCGGTTCGCGAGGAGGTGGAGGCGCGCGGCGACCGCACACACCGGCTCACACGCGCGCTCCATCGCGCGCGCACACACACACACACGCAAAACAAGTATGCATACTCACAAATACACAAACCCACATTCCCGTGGCGCGCACAGTCCCAACACAAACGCTCGCGTTTGCACAATTACACACTCATACTCCCACAAACGAGAACACACAAATACACAATCACAGACCCACATACTCCAACACACACAAATATATTCGCACAAATACACACAACGCAATGCTTGAACACACAAAAAATGACACATATTTACAAATAACACCCACAACGTGCATTCCTCCACAATAAAATACAACCCCACTTGCAAATTACACATATATGCAACTTACACAAATTCACACACTGACATGCTCACCCAAACACACACATTTACACACACAAGTCATACAGACATCCACACACTCAACCAAATTCACCCACACAATGGACACATGCACACTTTTACACTCATACACACATTCATACACAAATAGACATCGATACACAATACCTTTCTACTCACATTCATGGTCATACACTCACACAAAATGTGATCATATACAAACACATATGAACACACACACAACTGCACACATTTACTCAAAAATACACACAAATAGCATATTCATACACAAGCACTCAGAAACATACAAGTACACATTCATGCAAATTTATACACTTTCACAAACCCACTGACACATACAACACACTCACCAGCCAAATCCACATACTCACACTCATCCACCACTGTGTTCCCACTGCAGTGGGTGGGGTCACGATGGTTTTGCATAGCAGGCAACCTTGACTTTTCTGTCTATACACTGTACTTAAAAATCGAGGTGAAGATCTCCTGTTCCCAGAAAGGTATGGGATATTATGGGTTCCCTGTCAATGACTGTTATTTCTCAGGATTGAGACGAAAGACTAAATTTTAAGCACAGAGTTTTCAACCAGGAAAAAACACCCCAGCAGGCAGACTTGGGGCCCCTGGCAGAATTTATCTGGAGAGATCATGCTGTCATAGGTTCATTAGATACCCTTGTTGGGATTGGGATTCATTTGATTAACAAATCTCACAGGTTCAGCCAGAAAGCCAAGAACCCTACTAAACAATATAAGTGGAACAGAAGTAACGGGCCCAGCAGAGAAAGCTGTGAGAGTGAACATTCCAGGGAGTACCTGTGTCTGATTCTGTTATATACATTTTTTAGTCACTTACATTAAAATGGTTTGCTATAAAGTGTTTATTGTTAAAGATAAGATAATAATGGCAAAATCCTTTTCTGGGCCATGAATCCGCCAAAGCACACCTGTGTCTGGTACCAATAGTTGTGTGTTCATTAATTGGTAGCCCAGGGGTTCCGCTGTAAGTGCTGTTTTTCCAGAATATTTTAACTCTGCCTCACTGAGCAGCTGAGTGTTCCTTCCATTTTAGCTCAAAAAAAAAAAAAAAANATATTTCCTCCCCCTCAAATTCCTATAAACTGTTTCTCCCACCAAAAATGCCCTCCTCTGCTCCAGTTCAAAACACTGAAGCTGGTCTTCGAGTGATAATTTGCACACTCTCCAATGGTCTGGAATCTCCTCTTTCCTCACTCTTTTCTGTAACAGTTTGTCTCTGCAATTCCTCTACTAATACATTTATCTTATTAATTTGATAAACATTTGGTTACCATTTCCAGCTATACAAGGGTTGGATAAATTTGGGGGGGGGGATGTTAAAACATTAAAATGAAACACATTATTTTGCTCCTGATAGAGCTTTACAGTCAAGAAGGAGAAAGGCAAAAATGTTTAAATTTGGAGTCCAGGAGAGAATCTAAATGCCATAATGAAATAGTCAGTGTCTCTTTCCACTTTTCTTACACACTGGTTGACATTCTTTTCTCCTTAACTGTGGCTTCCCATTTCTTTGGGGAAGATGAAGATAATGATAAAGACGACAAGGTGTTTGTTGCCAATTGCTTTGCGCCAGCCACTGTGCTAAATGCTTTACAGCTGAATGCTTTACCTTGGCTGCACATTAGAAATTACTGAGGAGCCTTTAAACATCCCAGTGGGCACCACCACCTATGAAAACAGGACCCAGGCATCTGTATTTTCAAAGCTCCCAAGCAACTGCAATATGCAACTAAAGCTGAGATCCACCACTTGTCATACATTATATCTGTTTCCCAGACTACCTGGTTACAACTGTCACCTGGAATATTTGTTTAAAAACAAACAAACAAACAAAGAAAACCAGCAACTGGAATCCCAAAGTCACTCCCTCAGAATTTCCACAAGAGGGGCCTAAGAAACTGTATTTTTAACCATCATTCCAGGTGATGCTTATCATTAAGGAACTTGAAAACAAAAGCTGTACTGTATCATGTTACTTACACAAGTTAGTTTACTTACGTACTACTAATATACAGCTTTACAAGTGAGAACACCGAGGGGCAGAAAGTTAAAGCGGCAGCCCTAGTCACACAGAGTCTGGATTTGAACGCAGGCGGTCTTCCGTCTAACCATCATTCCAGGTGATGCTTATCATTAAGGAACTTGAAAACAAAAGCTGTACTGTATCATGTTACTTACACAAGTTAGTTTACTTACATACTACTAATATACAGCTTTACAAGTGAGAACACCGAGGGGCAGAAAGTTAAAGCGGCAGCCCTAGTCACACAGAGTCTGGATTTGAACGCAGGCGGTCTTCCGTCAGTGCCTACATCCCGATCACCACTAGGCTGGGCTGGGGAACGCTGAGGCTGAATGAGGACAGACGTCTGGGTGGGAAAATCTGACAGCTTTTCAAGGGCAGGGCCAAGTCTCATTCACCCTGCGCTCCCCACACTGAGCAGAGTGCCCAAGGCCTCAGAGGCACTGGATGTTTGATAGACAAACTAAAGAAATCACTGATAGGCTATGATACAGCCAACCTCTCTTGGATACACTGACCTCAGCTGAAGGTCAAAATACAACCTTTAGACAGAAGGACATGGAACATGGCTTCTTCGTTTGAGGCTTGGAAAAGTCCCCAACCTCTCTTGGATATACTGACCTCAGCTGAAGGTCAAAATACAACCTTTAGACAGAAGGACATGGAACACGGCTTCTTCATTTGAGGCTTGGAAAAGTCCATCCCTTTGCCATGTGACTTGAGGCCGATGTTTAGCTGGCCTCACCCTGCAAATCTATAAAATCTGAGAAAGGCCATTCATTTACTTCCTCAGGGAACATTTTGGAAATCTCAAGTTGTGTACAGACACCAAACAATGACACAAATGTGTGCCAAGGGCGGGCTGTGCTGCCGACTCTCCCACACATGTGCACGCTCGTCGCTAAATGGCTCATTAGGACCATTGTTGCGAAACCAGCTCACCCACCCTATGATTTCCGCAAGTTCTAGAGAACATCTTGTAACGGATCATTGAGTTTCAGTCCCCATCTATCTGCACCGTCTGGGGAGACTTCATGGGAGGAGACGCAGATGAGCTGTTTTGAAATGTGCTGGAAATAAAAGGTCCAGAGCTTCGGACTCAAATCCCGAGAGGGTTAACCTCCAAGCTAGGCACTTCACCTCGCAGATCTCAGCATGTTTATCTGTAGAACCCCGATGCCAACAGCAGCGAGCTCTTGGGCGTGTGTGAGAATCAAACATGAAGTCTGTGAGGCATTTAATGGTGCCCGGCATATAGTCAAAATGAAACCAGTGGCCGCCACTGTCACTGAATGATCATCATCATTTGATTCTCGGTACAGAAAGAACCTGGACCATCTGGATTTGCTTGGGGAACTCAATGTACTTCCAGCGTTGTCGGAAGAGGACCCTCTCCACCAGCCCTAAACTACCACCACCACTATCTACTCCCACACATGCATACCTCAGAAGATCAGGATTTCCTGAGTTCTGTGTGGATAGGGTCAGCCATGGCTGTGCTGGGTGGCTGTCAGCAATAATATAACCCAAAAATGGAACACAAGGAAGGGAGGTTACTTCCCGTCCATGTCTAATGGTATCCACTGCACTTAGAGGGAAACGGGAATCAGAAGTACCACCCCATTTAGCCCGTCTACCTTTTCTCCCCTTGTATCATCCAGATCCAGGCATACAGGACTTCCTGATGTCTTTAAACTCTATGCTCATTTCCACAAAACGTCTCTGTTCTTGCTCCTCTCTCTTTCTGGAAGACTCTACCCACACATCTCCAAACGACTGACTTTTTCTCCTTGAGGTTTCTCCTGAAATCCTAACTTTTAGGAAAAGTTGGGAGTTCCACCAACCCAAAGTTGCATCACCAGCCCAAAGCTGCATCTCATCCCATTCCTGGTTCGACCAAACACTATCATATAGCTATAATTTTCAAATGGTGCATCACTATCTACTATCTTGAGGTTATTTGTTTTCTCCTCTCACTAAAATAAAACTACCACAAGGGTGGAAACCCCTGGCTTATACACCATGGTACTTCCTGTACATAATGGACTCCCCAGCTCATAACTGGTGTTCATAATATCTGCTGAATGAATGAAAAAGTGTTCATTTCCCTGGCACTCATGATATATGCTACCCCAATTCATAGTTTTTTTGAAATTAAATGTTTGTCTTCAGATGGGCATAATGAAAGAAAAAGATAGCCTGGTTCAGTGTTCACTTATCACACAGGACCTGAGCACCCACCTACACACATTAAAATCTTTACCAGGGATGATAACACCATGCCTGCCCTCAGAAACTCACAGAAGACTGGGAGGCAGGTGTGAATCAATATTATTGAACCCCGACCATGTATTAGGCACTGTCCTAAATGGTTTAGGCGGATTAGCTCTGGAAAATACTGTGAATAGCCTTTGAGGAGAGCACTGCTATTATCTTCATTTTACTGAGAACACTGAAGCCCAAACACAGTAAATAACTTGATCAAGATCTGACAGTGAGCCAGCGAGACAGACAGGCTTAGCATCCAGAAACCCAACTTTAAATCCCTTGCTCTGAAGCTCTCCACATCGTGCTCCACTGAGGGACAGGCAGGTTCCTGGGAGGGCAAAGATTCCTTGCTGGAACCTGTAAGGTCTTCACAGGGAGTTGATCCCGGGTGTGTAGGCTGCCTGCAAAGGTGGCCGCCAAGAATCCCTCNGAGACAGACAGGCTTAGCATCCAGAAACCCAACTTTAAATCCCTTGCTCTGAAGCTCTCCACATCGTGCTCCACTGAGGGACAGGCAGGTTCCTGGGAGGGCAAAGATTCCTTGCTGGAACCTGTAAGGTCTTCACAGGGAGTTGATCCCGGGTGTGTAGGCTGCCTGCAAAGGTGGCCGCCAAGAATCCCTCCCAGCCACCTGAGCACACGCTGCTGTTTGCATCAAGGGCTGCACTGTAATTCCCCTCCCCTTCAATCTGGGCTGGCCTGTGTCTTGCTATGACCGATGCAATGTGGCACAGAGGTGTGTTAAAGTCTGGAATCTAGCACTGAAGAGGCCTGGAAGTGTCCACCATCGCTTTCTTGGGATCCAACTGCCGTGTATAAAAGGTCAGCCTGGACTCCTGTATGACCCCCAGATGAATGAGTCACGTGACACAAAAATATCAGCTGGTACAGAGACAAGCCACTCCCCCTAACCCTTGCTGGAATCGCAGTGCTGTGAGCCAATGCATGGTGCTGTTTTAAGTCACTCTATTTTAGGATGCTTCACTGCACAATAACAGGGACCTGAAACTTGGAGAAAGTTTCTACCTCAGCCAAAGCCTGTGAACAGAGACTCTGTGCCTTGAACTAAGTACAGGTGATGTAACTGGAGGCTGTAACATTAGCTCTCACATTTCACTGAGGGTTGCCTTAAAGGCAGGCGGGGTCTGTCGTGTACTTTTCAGCTCTTTTCTCTTCTTCCCTCACATCTGCATGGTGCGTGGAAGCATTCATGCTGTGGAAATGGCCACACTGAATCATGGATACCGAATGGCATCTGTACCAAATTGGTTGTACCCAGAGTCAAGATGGTGGTTGGCTGGACCAACCAAGATGATGAAGAAGTTTTTTAAAAGGGAAAGCATATTCTTTCTTTCTTTATCTTGGATTCTGAAACTCTCAGCTGGTGCCCTAGGCACACAATCACCGTGATCCTGGTTAACTGATCTGTAATGCACATTAGAGCGAGGGCTACAGAGTGCTCACTTCACTGAGGACCATCACGCACATTAGAGTTTTCAACTGGAAGTAGAGGCCCTAGTGCTCACACGGCTTTAAAAAATCAGTCCTAATGGCTGCCTCACCTAGTCTTCCCATGAAAGCCAAATGGTTCAGAAACTACACTAAATTATCCTCATTGGTTAAACTAATTCAGAATCATAAACCAGAGCTTAAAAATCTTCCGTTGTGTGGGTCTGTCCAACCCATCTCAAGTTCATGTAAATGCTAGTATACAAAAGTGCCAACTGGGCAAACGCAGATCAAAATGTAATAATTCACTCACAATGTTACATCCACACTCCCCCTTCTCTCTGGCCACTTCCCAGTGAGGGGTGGCCAAGGGAAAGTTCTGATCAGGGAAATGAAAGTGAAGAAATCTGCAGAATAGGGCCACTGGGAAACCTTTGATTTTGGCGGTAAAAAAGGACCTATTCTGGGGGTGTGACCCTTCACTTTTCTTCATTCTGGAAAGTCCAGAGGGTGATGGTGAGGAAAGAGAGAAAAGGTCTAGATATCTGTTGGCACATTCTGCTCTGAAAGGCTAACCACCAGATTTCCTGTTACATAGGACAAATTAGCCCTTCATCACTTCAAATCCAGAGGTCTTATTTCTTGAACCTGAAGGAATTTTTTAATGATGCTGTCTATGGGTTCGCACAGAGTTGGACACGACTGAAGCGACTTAGCAGCAGCAGCAGAGCTTCTTTGATTCCCTAACCCAGAAAATGGCAATGGAGGTGCCTTCCCTGTAGCGGTTTCTGTGAGAAGTGAATGAGATGATAGGAAGGAAAGTTACTAGCCAATAGCAACTGTTAGCATTATCTTTTTAGGTAAGGTATTGAGAGCCATCGTCATCTTTATGTTTTATTTCAGTATCCTATTGCTCTGATTGCCTTTCCAAATACTTAGCACTTGTTTCATCTTAGTTGTGGTAGGAGTGTGGAAAATGGGGGTTGATGAGAAGAGGGAAGAAAAGATTTATTATCAATTTATTAGAATCTGATACAACTTCTGATTTTTCCAATCTTTTTTGTTAATACTTCTCTTTTCCTGTTGTTATATACATCATTGTGCATATATACATGTGTGTAAAATGTATACACGTTTATATACATATGTATGTATTTGTATATATTTACATTTACACACACACACAGTGAGTATGGTGTGGCTGAAGTCACTAGTAAAATCTCCAAAGTGTGTGCTTTTTTAAGTGTCTTTGGAAGTGTGTTGAAGACTGCTGTCAGATTCAAATTTTCTGCCTACTTCATTGAAGGTTGGAAATAATTTGTATTCCTGAAACCTCATAATTGACCCATGTAAGCCATACAATTTTTGCTCTCTGAAGCATAATGTGATGGTATATGGACTGAGTGATGAGCTGACCAAAGAAGACATTGGCTTGTTTTATTTTAAACAGCAAATGGGAAAATAAACTTGACTTTGGAGAGATTATTTCATTACATTTCAGGGTAATGTTATTAGCAGGCAGAAAATTCCTTTTGGCTTCTGAACGCTCTTAATCCAACTCTGGGACTATATTACATTCCTAAGGTATTTTTCATTGTTCTCAATACACTGAAATCATTGACTCCAACTTGTAAAGCCATAAAATATTTGCAGTTATTTTCAAGTAACAGTACCAGAAAGACTGCATCCTGCTGGGTTAATACTTGTTTTATTTTATTTGGTTTCATTTTATTTTTCCCAGAAAGTGGAGTGTGAGATAAACCCAAGCCCCAGCTCTAGGAGACGTCACACAACATGCCCTCATATTCATTTAGCATTGTGTGTGGAAGATTCATGGGAGGTCTTCTGAGAAAATGAGCCACACGCCCTTCAGGGACCCAGTGAAACATCTGACAGGGTGGTCGAAAAGCCACCTGGCTCCCTGGGGATCATTGGTCTCAACCATTTCCAAGGGAAACCAAGAGCCCTGTGTCACTTGGACAAGTTCCCTGCCCCTGAATTCATTTATTGCCCTGGCCAACCAGGAAGTCAATTATTGGTCACATTTTGTATTCCCAGAGCTTAAGGCATTTTGATAATTCCCGAAGGAAAAATCAAAACAGATCTGGCTTTTTCTAAAATTCAAGTGTTCTTGGTGGAACTGCTGAGACCAAGAGTATTTCAAGTCATAATGTCATAATGCCCTTTGGACCAGCTGCTGTCATTCTCTTTTGGTTTCCTGTTCCTGGAAGCTGCTTTCTAGATTGTTTTGATTAAACCCAGTTTGGGGCGTCAGATTCTTAGCACATCCTCCGCCATATTTTATGATAAATCTCATTCAATTTCCCATGCAGGGTGGCAAGCTTTATTGCTTAACAAACATTGCATCTACTCGGCCATAATTTATATCTGAATGGGTTTATTATAGGCGTTGCATTTCATTCATTGTGCAGCTAATTCCATAACATGCTGCCTGCTTTCTCTATGGCAGTTTGGCCATTATCAGCTTCCAAGACAATTGACTCTTTCCCTTGCAGTTTCACAAAATGGTTTATGAATATGTAATACAAACTGTGTTAACAAGGCAAATATACTTCATTTCTTTTATGGCTATTTCCAGGCTGTGGCTGGGAAGAAGAGGCATAACAATGTGTCTCACTCGGAGTATGTTGTGCCCTTAATGGCGAGATGCACTCCCCTTAGCGGTTCCCTTTGAAGGCCTGTATTGTCTTTGAGCGAGCCATGCGCTGTTGTGCGGCTCCGTGTGAAATGAGCCCCAGTCGACCTCCCATGGATTCAATTATCTTCTCTACACGGATGGCACGCTCTTCTCCTTGCCTCCCTCAAGCTCGCTCTCCTAGTGTGGTCCTACGTGGTGTTCTCACTGTAAAATAGCTCCATTTGGGCGCCCCGCCGTCATGGTGGGAACAGAATTGCTCATTTTCCGCATATGGCTCTTTCCCCTTGTACCTTTCCCTGTGACCTTCACGCCCAAGTGCAGTTGTAGACTTAGGGCTTGTCCAGCTGGGCTGCCATCTATGGGGTCGCACAGAGTCGGATACGACTGAGGCCACTTAGCAGCAGCAGCAGCAGCTGAGTGGGAGATTCTCTGATCAGGCTCCGCCCATGAGGCAGAGAGCTAATCTGGTCAGTAGATGCTTTTATTAATAACTCCAAGGTGACCCACCTGGATCTGGATATCTGATTGACAATTTCAAGATGGAGACTTAAAAAGAGGATGAAAGGTACACTTCATTGGACACCCATCATGCCAGCGCTTTTCCCCTGCAATATCCACTTTAAAGGAGGTTTTACTCCCATTCACAGATGAGGAATTTGAGGCCCCATGAACTTAAGCAACACTACTAATAAAGAGTCAAAGTGAGGCAGAAACACCTCTAAACCCATGATTCCCTCCTGCACAGGTTTCAAACCTACCCACTCAGGTCTTCCTCTACCGCCACGTCAGGTTGACGTAGCAGCAGATTTCACCTGGGGTATTGGGGAGAGTCCCCCCTGCTCTCCCGCATCTACTATCTGCCTCCCCAGCTCACACTCCCCTCGCAGAAGGGATGTTCCCTCTACAGAAGCACAGTCCAGCAGAACTTCTCCAGTGCCAAGCACGTCCTCTCTCTGTTCTGTCTGGATTTTGTAGCGACTAGCTGCATGGGGCTACTGAGCATTTAAAATATGGGCTACTGTCACTAAGAAGCTGAATTTTTCCAAACTAATTTTTATCCATTTAAATTTACGTAGCTACACATAATGGCTACTGCATTGGAAAATACAGATCCAAAGTATAAAGCTGACCTATTTCCCTGTGAGTTAACACTATTGAGAATATTCTTATTTCATAAGAACCCAAATCCCTCAGCTGGTTTACAGAGACTCCGCCTGATCCAGCAGCTTATTGCCGGGCAGAGTTTTGCATTGTGTCCTCCTCACACTGTGAACCAGGCCCTCTGGCCTCCCTTCACTCCCTGACCTGTGCCTGCGCCCTCTTCCTTCCCTGGTTGGGGCCCTCCCACAGAGAACACACTCCATGTGGAATCTCCTCCCCACCTGCACGGCCCCAAGGCACCAATGTCCTTCTCCCCAGGGAATCCCAGAGGCACCTTCCCCAAGTAATAGCATTTGGGACCTTGACTGGGCCTTTTTACAACACTCAGTTTTCCTCCTTCCCATCATTCCTCACTTTGTGCACTGATATATGTAGCCCTCTGATTTCCTGATTAAAGTGTTAGTTCCCTTGTACTGTTTAACAAGGCATCACAAACTCAGTGGCTTAAAACCACACACTAGTTCCAGAGGTCAGAAATCCAAGATCACCTTCCCTGGGATAAAGTCAAGCATCAGCAGAGCTGTGTTCCTTCTGGAGGCGCCAGGAGGGAATCCACCTCTTTGCCTCCTCCAGCTTCTGGACAACACCTGCACTCCTGGACTCGTGGCCCCTTCTTGCATCTTCAACACCTCCTGACTCTTTTTCCCTCTCCTCCATGTTGAGGATGCTTGTGACTACCCCTCGGTGATTCAGGATGAATATGCAGATCCTTTACATCTCTCAAGTCCCTTTTGCCACATAACCCCTGGTTCCAGGGATCAGGACATGGACATCATCAGGTGTCCACCAGTCTGCCTGTTGCACTCCCCAACTAGTTCATAAACTCTGTGTCAGCAGGGACCTCTTCTCATTGCCAAGTACAGTATCTGGCCCATTGTTGGAGACAGAGAGAGAGTATGTGTGTGTACGTGTGTGAATGAATGAACAAATGATCGAATTTCTCTATCAGAAAGAAACCACCTTGCAGGAAAATCCATAACAGCTTATTAAGCATCCATTTAACTTAAATATTTTTGGAAACTTACAGTTGCCCCTCATGTTAAACCAAGTACAAACTACAGACAGCAACAAGCCTCCCTTCTCATCAGGTATTGCCAACAATACCTGCCTCCTTGTGCCGTTCCACCAGGCTTGATCACCATCACCTCCTGTCCCTCATATCCCATAGCTTTTCGTGCTGAACTGATTGTCTCCTTGAATTAGAGAAGAGATGCCACTTGAACAGAAATCCAGGTAAATCAAGACAAATACGTTGACAGCACCCGCAGTGTTTGGTCTGATTCCAGATCAGCACTATCAACAACTTATTTATTTTGTCCCTGAGGACTCTGAGTGGGAACAGCATTCATTAAAAGGTATGCTGCCACTGCCACTGTTCAGCTCATGGGTTCATATGCATGTGAGCACACACACACACACACACACACACTGCAGTTGTAGACTTAGGGCTTGTCCAGCTGGGCTGCCATCTATGGGGTCGCACAGAGTCGGATACGACTGAGGCCACTTAGCAGCAGCAGCAGCAGCTGAGTGGGAGATTCTCTGATCAGGCTCCGCCCATGAGGCAGAGAGCTAATCTGGTCAGTAGATGCTTTTATTAATAACTCCAAGGTGACCCACCTGGATCTGGATATCTGATTGACAATTTCAAGATGGAGACTTAAAAAGAGGATGAAAGGTACACTTCATTGGACACCCATCATGCCAGCACTTTTCCCCTGCAATATCCACTTTAAAGGAGGTTTTACTCCCATTCACAGATGAGGAATTTGAGGCCCCATGAACTTAAGCAACACTACTAATAAAGAGTCAAAGTGAGGCAGAAACACCTCTAAACCCA
This sequence comes from Oreotragus oreotragus, assembly GCA_006410675.1. Classification (NCBI taxonomy): domain Eukaryota; kingdom Metazoa; phylum Chordata; class Mammalia; order Artiodactyla; family Bovidae; genus Oreotragus; species Oreotragus oreotragus. Next base: position 262,338 of record SJYX01006401.1, read on the forward strand.
TGATTCCCTCCTGCACAGGTTTCAAACCTACCCACTCAGGTCTTCCTCTACCGCCACGTCAGGTTGACGTAGCAGCAGATTTCACCTGGGGTATTGGGGAGAGTCCCCCCTGCTCTCCCGCATCTACTATCTGCCTCCCCAGCTCACACTCCCCTCGCAGAAGGGATGTTCCCTCTACAGAAGCACAGTCCAGCAGAACTTCTCCAGTGCCAAGCACGTCCTCTCTCTGTTCTGTCTGGATTTTGTAGCGACTAGCTGCATGGGGCTACTGAGCATTTAAAATATGGGCTACTGTCACTAAGAAGCTGAATTTTTCCAAACTAATTTTTATCCATTTAAATTTACGTAGCTACACATAATGGCTACTGCATTGGAAAATACAGATCCAAAGTATAAAGCTGACCTATTTCCCTGTGAGTTAACACTATTGAGAATATTCTTATTTCATAAGAACCCAAATCCCTCAGCTGGTTTACAGAGACTCCGCCTGATCCAGCAGCTTATTGCCGGGCAGAGTTTTGCATTGTGTCCTCCTCACACTGTGAACCAGGCCCTCTGGCCTCCCTTCACTCCCTGACCTGTGCCTGCGCCCTCTTCCTTCCCTGGTTGGGGCCCTCCCACAGAGAACACACTCCATGTGGAATCTCCTCCCCACCTGCACGGCCCCAAGGCACCAATGTCCTTCTCCCCAGGGAATCCCAGAGGCACCTTCCCCAAGTAATAGCATTTGGGACCTTGACTGGGCCTTTTTACAACACTCAGTTTTCCTCCTTCCCATCATTCCTCACTTTGTGCACTGATATATGTAGCCCTCTGATTTCCTGATTAAAGTGTTAGTTCCCTTGTACTGTTTAACAAGGCGTCACAAACTCAGTGGCTTAAAACCACACACTAGTTCCAGAGGTCAGAAATCCAAGATCACCTTCCCTGGGATAAAGTCAAGCATCAGCAGAGCTGTGTTCCTTCTGGAGGCGCCAGGAGGGAATCCACCTCTTTGCCTCCTCCAGCTTCTGGACAACACCTGCACTCCTGGACTCGTGGCCCCTTCTTGCATCTTCAACACCTCCTGACTCTTTTTCCCTCTCCTCCATGTTGAGGATGCTTGTGACTACCCCTCGGTGATTCAGGATGAATATGCAGATCCTTTACATCTCTCAAGTCCCTTTTGCCACATAACCCCTGGTTCCAGGGATCAGGACGTGGACATCATCAGGTGTCCACCAGTCTGCCTGTTGCACTCCCCAACTAGTTCATAAACTCTGTGTCAGCAGGGACCTCTCCTCATTGCCAAGTACAGTATCTGGCCCATTGTTGGAGACAGAGAGAGAGTATGTGTGTGTACGTGTGTGAATGAATGAACAAATGATCGAATTTCTCTATCAGAAAGAAACCACCTTGCAGGAAAATCCATAACAGCTTATTAAGCATCCATTTAACTTAAATATTTTTGGAAACTTACAGTTGCCCCTCATGTTAAACCAAGTACAAACTACAGATAGCAACAAGCCTCCCTTCTCATCAGGTATTGCCAACAATACCTGCCTCCTTGTGCCGTTCCACCAGGCTTGATCACCATCACCTCCTGTCCCTCATATCCCATAGCTTTTCGTGCTGAACTGATTGTCTCCTTGAATTAGAGAAGAGATGCCACTTGAACAGAAATCCAGGTAAATCAAGACAAATACGTTGACAGCACCCGCAGTGTTTGGTCTGATTCCAGATCAGCACTATCAACAACTTATTTATTTTGTCCCTGAGGACTCTGAGTGGGAACAGCATTCATTAAAAGGTATGCTGCCACTGCCACTGTTCAGCTCATGGGTTCATATGCATGTGAGCACACACACACACACACACACACACACTTCTGTATAATCTATTTTTAAAAGACAGAACAAAAATATGCTGGCAGCTGTTGCCTCAATCACTGAATTTCCAAAATGTATGCTTTTATTCCCCATAAACTGCATCCTTTCAGAATACTTTTGAGCTGGACAGGCATTGTTTGAAATCAGCTAACCCAATGCCCAAATGTCTTGTTTCAGGTAAAGAACCTGAGGTCCAGAGCAGGGAACTGGCTTGTCCCAGGCCTGTCAAGGTGTTGATGGCAGAATGGATGAGCTGACTCCCAGTTCAGTGCTTCGAACAACCACACACTCTAGAAACATGTCTCAGGATTTTGTTTCCTAGGGTTCTTATTTCCTGACCTGGCTGAGAATCCAGATTAAGAGTGGAACCAAGCGAGATGAAAGCCCTGGCCCTCCATGCTTGCTGTGAGAGCGACGCAGGCCAGGTTAACTTCTGACCACTTCTTCTTCATGAACAAAAGACAGGGACGGCGAGGAGGACATCAGCTCTCGTCCACGACTGCTGCAGGGATCAAAGCAGACAGGACTCGGGACGCCACCTTCCGTGGCACTTGCTGTCCCACGGACTCAGCCGTCCCCATCCCTCCTTGCCTCTTGCCTCCCTTTTGTGTCTGCGTCTACGAGGATGTGCTCTTCTCTCAACACTTTGTCAGCTCATTCAACCAGCCCTTATCAACATGCCCATGAGTCAGACACCCTCCATGCCCCGAAGGAGAAGGGTGGGAAGGCACTGCCCAGGCCCTCACGGTGCCTGGGGTGCAGAGACATGTCCACGGAGGGGACAGAGTGGCTGATCGGCCAGGGTGACTTGGGGGCACAGGAGACCAGAGAAGGGAGCCACGCCAGGCTTTGGCACAGGAAAGACATCTTGCAGAAGGTATGGAGAAAAGGGAGTTCTCGTACACTGTTGTTAATGCAAGCTGGTGCCGCCACTAGGGGGAACCGTATGGGGATTCCTTAGAGAACCAGAAACAGAGCTACCCTATGATCCAGCAACCCCACTCCTGGGCGTATGTCCAGAGAAAACTCGAACTTGAAAAGACACATGCGCCTCAGTGTTTGCTGTGGCACTATTTACGATTGCCAAGGGATGGAAACGACCTAAATGCCCATCAGCAGAGGAAAGGATAAAGAAGATGGGACGCATGCGGACAGCGGGGTATTACTCAGCCACAAAAAGAATGGAATAACGCCGCCTTCAGCAACACGGATGGGCCTGGAGAACATCACCCTAAGTGAGGTGAGTCAGACACAGAGAGGCAAACATTAAACCATGTCACTTACGTGTGGAGTCAAAAAAGCCTTACAAACTTATATTGATAAACAGAAACACTCACAAACATAGAAAACAAACGTCCAGTGATCAAAGGAGAAAGGAGAGGGGAGAAATAAACTAGGAGGTTGACATTAGCATCACACTTACACACTACCGTATATAAAGTAGATGTATGGCATGCAGAATTACATTCAATGTTTTGTAATAAACTACCGTGGAAAAAAACCTGTAAAACAACCTACAACTGAGTCATTTTGCTGTATATAAGAAGCCAACACAGCACTGTAAGTCAACCATACTTCAGTTTTCTTTAAAAAGATGAAGAAAGAAAGACGTCTCGCAGGAAAAAGGGATGTCGAAGCCGAAACCTAAGTAATATCAGGAAGTCAGTGGTGAGTGACCGACGAGAGTCCCAGCAGAAGCACAACCATGAGCCAAGGCCAGGGGAGGAGTGAGCAGTGGCCCGCGGGGAAGCCACAGAGGCCAAGGCCAGGGAAGAGAAAGCGGTGGCATGCAGGGAGCCACAGAGGCCAAGGCCAGGGGAGAGAGAGGGGTGGCACGCGGGGAGCCACAGAGGCCAAGGCCGGGGGAGAGAGAGTGGTGGCACGCGGGGAGCCACAGAGGGCAAGGCCAGGGGAGAGAGAGCTGTGGCACCCGGGGAGCCACAGAGGGCAAGGCCAGGGGAGAGAGAGTGGTGGCACGCGGGGAGCCACAGAGGGCAAGGCCGGGGGGGGGAGAGCGGTGGCACGTGGGGAGCCACAGAGGCCAAGGCCGGGGGAGAGAGAGGGGTGGCTCACGGGGAGCCACAGAGGCCAAGGCCGGGGGAGAGCGGTGGCACACGGGGAGCCACAGAGGGCAAGGCCAGGGGGAGAGTGGTGGCACGCGGGAGGCACAGAGGCCAAGGCCGGGGGAGAGAGAGCGGTGGCACGCGGGGAGCCACAGAGGCTAAGGCCGGGGGAGAGAGAGTGGTGGCACGCGGGAGGCACAGAGGCCAAGGCCAGGGGAGAGAGAGGGGTGGCTCACGGGGAGCCACAGAGGCCAAGGCTGGGGGAGAGCGGTGGCACGTGGGGAGCCACAGAGGCCAAGGCCGGGGGAGAGAGAGGGGTGGCTCACGGGGAGCCACAGAGGCCAAGGCCGGGGGAGAGCGGTGGCACACGGGGAGCCACAGAGGGCAAGGCCAGGGGGAGAGTGGTGGCACGCGGGAGGCACAGAGGCCAAGGCCGGGGGAGAGAGAGCGGTGGCACGCGGGGAGCCACAGAGGCTAAGGCCGGGGGAGAGAGAGTGGTGGCACGCGGGAGGCACAGAGGCCAAGGCCAGGGGAGAGAGAGGGTTGGCACGTGGGGAGACACAGAGGCCAAGGCCAGGGGAGAGAGAGGGGTGGCACGCGGGGAGCCACAGAGGCCGCCTGGGCCTCGGGCCGTGGGGGCGACTGAACCCTGAGACTCGCGGGCCCAGCAGGGGTAGGTGAAGCAGGACCGGAGAGGCCATGCACAGGGGACGCAGAGGAGCCCTCCAAGGCTGCTTATTCAGGGCGGGGCTGCAGGGCACACCGGGAACAGGGCAGAGCGGCCCTTTGTATTCCAGCGGGGGAGCAGTGTGCGAGGCTGTGGCTGGGCCAGGGGGGTGAGGCGCTCGCAGCAGACAGGGGCTCCCAGACAATAGAGGGTGAGGGGCCCTCGGCCACAGGACACTGGGAGACATCAGGGACTTTCAGTTGAGTCCAGCCCACCAGCTGCCGTGGGGCTTTATAAGGATCCTTGAGATTTAGCCTCACCGGGTCCTGACGTCAGCACTCACAGAGTCAGGAATGCGGGGTCTTCAATAAAAGTGCAGGCAATGGGCCCAGGGGGAGCCCTGGCTCAAATGAGCTTTTATATTTTTATGTGGAATGTAATCACGTTTGGTCATGATCGAGGCCGCCCCGTTACTGCTATTAGAGCGTTTATGGTTCTAAGGGGGATATGCGTCTTTGGCGATACGTGCTTGCAACTGAAAGCAATAGGGCCTGCTGATTCCAGGAGCCACTGCAAAACCCCTAAGAACACAGAGCTTGGGTTGATGGGCGTTGTTGCCCTTGAATGGGCAGTTGAGAGGACTGGCTTCAGGCCCAGGCAGAGTCCTCTCAGGAGGGACACTTGGCTTGGAGGTTTTCCCCAGCTGCTCCCTGGTGTCATCACAGAAGGAACGCCTGCCCAATGTGTGTAGGTTCTAGGTTTTTTACACAACAGATATACAAATTCAAACCTCTATAAGGCGGTTCCCACTCAATAGACCCACTTTCCACGTGTGCAAAACCGAGGCTCCGCGGTTAGCGGTTTCCCAGGAGGACACAGTCCATAAGGGCAAGAGCTCCCTAGAGTTCCATGACAAATGACTGCAGACCAAATGGCCTAGGCAACAGAAACCCAGGCTCTCACAGCTTTGGAGGTCAGACGTCCTAAATCAAGGTGCTGGCCCGATGGGCTGCTCCTGGACACTCTGGAGGAAAACCTGCCTTCTGCCTCCCTCCTCACCTCTGGTGGCCCCTGGCAAGACTCGGCAGTCCATGGCTTCTCCCTGCAGCACCGCGCTCTCTGCCTCCTCTTCTCTCTGGCTTCTGTGTCCTGTTCTCTACCTATAAGGACACCTGTCTTTGGATAGAGAGCCTACCCAGGGTGATTTCATCTCAAGATCCTTAACTACTGACATCTTCAAAGACTCTCTTTGCAAGTAAGGTCACATTCTGAGGTTCTGGGTGGACATCAATTTGAGTCAACCCAGCACTGTAAGTAAGGGGAACAGGAGCTGAGCTGGGGCTCTTTGAGGGCAAAGCCAAAGGGACACGTGGCCTGTGATGCTACACTTACTCACAGCTGACTACACAGATTTTCCACTGGGGTCCCTTTGACATCTATTTTTTCCTTATTGCAGGCTGGCTCCAAACCACTTCTTGCAAGTATAGACGATGCCTCTGTAAGACTCTCTTTAGCCAAGAACAGAGAGAACTCTAGAAGGATCACAGAGGACCAAAGACTCGACAGGGAAACACTGTGATGCTGGAAATAAGAGAAACATTCTGCTCTGGAAATGAGACCCAACGATGAGACTTGTCTCTGCTTCCTAAGCTGGTTAGATGCTTGACCCCTCTGAGCCTCACTTTCCCTACTGGAATTTGGACATGAAATCCTTAAGGTTTATTTGATGTAAATGATGGAGTGAATGGGAATGGAGGTTCTAAACGTCCCCGGCAGAGAGTAGCTGATCAACAGAGGTTGTCGAATCTGAATCTGCTCTCATCTCCTCAGAGACGGAGGACGAGAGCCAGATCCCTAAAAGGAGGAAGGTTATTCAGGACCTAGCAGGTAGATGGCGATAAATGAGGAAGACAGGCAGATATAACCGCACACGTGTGAGGCACAGACATACACATAAACACACTTGCGAGTGCCCAACACCATGATTAACTGTGGTTGCTGGGAATATCTTGCCCTTCTCTGTTTAGCCCTCTGCGTGTCCATCCATCTGTCGGTTTTGCTGAGGGCCTATTCTGATCCGGATCCCACGTAGGTGCTGTACTTCACGTCACTGAATCTTCACTCTGTGCCTGGTAGGTCTCCATAATTACTGTCCTCCATGTTTCCATAAGTGAACACAACTTGCTTCAAGCCTGTGTGATCTGAGTGGCAGCGCTGACACTGAAACCAGGTCTGTCTGACTGGGAAGCTGCCCTTTCCACCCCCTGTAATACCACCCATGACGGTGGTCGCAGGGACCCCACAGAAGGTGCCCGGGAAGCGGAGTAGCACCGTTAATGGAATGAGGCATGCCTCTCCTCTGATGCAGCAGGAAGCACGAGGTGAGTGATTGCTTCCTCTCTCTGCTCTTCAGTTTCAGCTTTTATGAACGTGGGAGAGAGCAGAACTTAGGGGTGGGCCTGGGAGGTGGGAGGGAGCCCCACCTGCAGAGGGTCCCCTCTCTCTCTGTCTTCTCCATTTTGTCATTGGTCTGGCTTCAAATGTCACCCTCCTGGGGACAGTGAATGGCACTCAAGCAGACGGAGAGTTTCCGGGAACTCTGTGAACCCGCTGCTGGTGGAGGCCCCTCTCTCTCTGGGGCCGAGCTGGGCTTGCCTGTAAAGCCTCAGTCTCCTGCAGCTCAGAGGTCCCCTCACCTCCTCAGAGGAAGATGAGGCAGGTGAAGAGTGAGGGCCTACACAGTCAGAACACTGGTGTTTCCCCAGGCTTCCCCTGAGAGGGGAGGGATGGCAGCCTGGCTTTCACCAGCAGGACCGTGAGGCTCGTGGACATGGCCTTCAAGGCACGCTCCACCACATGGATAGCGCCTGGTATGTGGCGAAAGCGTGTGAAATGGCAGGAAGCATTGTACATCTTGGTCTAGAAACCCACCTGTGCAGGAAATATTGCTTTATTCCCCATAAAGCAATTTAATGAGGACCTGGGGCACCCACTCCCACGACACAGTAGGAAGTTCTCCCGCAGAGGCTCTGAGCTCTTTTCTGACCCTTGCTGCTCCAGAGCCTGCAGGCCTGTGTGGCCCTGAGTCGTGGGTGAGGCAGTCCATTCTTGGATGCAAGCTCCTGACCACACCCCAGCTGTCCATTCACAACCCCGTGGGCTGGGGGACAGGGGACCCCGCTCCCTATCTGCTAAGGAAGACACTTTCTGTGCCTGTCTGGGACCAGGCTGCAGAGAGGCAACTGGAGGAATGAAAGGTAAAGTGTAGTTCTTGGTTGGGTCCGCCTCTTTGCCACGCCTACCAGGCACCTCTGTCCATGGGATTTTCCAGGCAAGAGTACTGGAATGTGTTGCCATCCTCTTCTGCAGCGAATCTTCCCCACTCAGATCGAACCTGCCTCTGCTGCAATGCAGGCAGATTCTTTACTATCTGAGCTATCTGGGAAGCCGAAGTTTCTTTCTCCAGAGGTGTGGGTGGTGAGAGAAACCAGTAAGGGTGGTTGAGGATCTTGGAGCTGGTGACTGTGGAAGTCTTCACACTCTCAGCCCTCAGAGTTCATGAGAAGGGACTGGCACCAGAGCCCAGAGAGGGGCCCAAGGGTGCTGTGAGGGCGTCCCCAGATGGACAGAGCCAATCACGGGAGCTAACCTCACTCTCCCGTCTTCTGCTCTCCGCTGGTCCCATCCACTGGCCAAACCCAACCAAAAGCCAGAGAACAGAGGCAGAGGAGAAGCGTAGGCAGCAAATCACGGCTCTGCTATCAGCAAGGTGGACTGCTGTGGATGAAGGTGGTAAGAGCAGATTTGACAGGGGCTTTTAGAGGAGAAAGGCTGGCACAGTGGTAAAGAATCTGCCAGCACTGCAGGAGACACAGGTTCTATCCCTGGGTCAGGAAGATCCTCTGGAGGAGGACATGGCAACCCACTCCAGTATTCTTGTCTGAGGATTCCCATGGACAGAGGAGCCTGGAGAGTTTCAGTCCATAGGGTCGCAAAGAGACACGACTGAGCGACTGAGCCGGAGCTTAGAGGAGAGCACATCAGAGTCCACAGTACGCGCAGCTGGAGGAATGATGCCTCCTGCCTTGGGTCGCACTTTGTGTGCCACTGGAGTGTGACTTGCAGCAGAGTGATGGATCGAACCCAGGGTTCCTAAATGAGGAGCACTTAGCCCTGTCCCAGACACACCTGAGATTTCTTCCTGGACTTTCAGTAGCGACCAGGACCCCGAGACCCCGCCATCACTGACTTAGGCTCCCCACTCATTTTGGCTCATTTCAACACCCAGACTAGCACAGCAGCAGCCAAGTGCAAAAGGAGAGATGCCTGGATTTTCTCACTCCCAACAAATGCTGATGCTGTTTTTTCGGGTTGAAATTTTCCAGAGCTGTTTCCAGCCATATTTACACTACTGAATGGTGACGCAGCTATTCCTGCCTGTTTCTTGTTCTGGGAAGTGCGGAAGGAATGTTTATGGAGAGATTTCAGCCCTAGCGCTTGGAGCAGACAAGGACACACAGCAAATGCCGGGCTTGTCCTCATGGCCCCCTCAGCAGGAGATGAGCTTCATCAGGCGCCCCTGCAAGGCCCAGCTCAGGAGCTGGCGCTGCTCCTCCCCTCCTCCGGGAAGCTGCGCTCTGTGCCCGCGGGCCTCACCACTAGGCTCCCCTCCTCATGCCCTCTGCCTGTCCTTCTCTGGCTGCCCGGTTAGCTCAGCTTCCATCATCTTGAAATCCACTAATCCAACCAGGGAAAATCTGTCTGGGGCAGAAGAGACAAGCTCCCGCTCGCTAGGGGCAGGTGCATCAGGTCCCGTGCTCTCCCACTCCAAGAGACCAAGGAGGAAAAGGCCGTTCCAGCAACAGTCAGGCTGGGTGGGCCCCGGTAACTTCCAGGCCCTGCAGTAGGGCCCCCTGGCTGCACTCAGGCAGCTGATGGAGGTGCCCATGCCACTTATAAAACTCAGCCCTGGCAAGTTCCAGGAGCAGCCAGGGCCACAGACAGGTGAAGGCTGCCCACCCTAGAGCAGCGACCCCATGAAAAGGTGACACTGGTGGCCCAGCAGGACACGGCCTCAACTGTGGCCAGAAAAGAAAGATGCCCCAGGTTCAAGGTGAGAGGCTAGGGCTGTGAGAGCCTCAAGGGGAGGGCTAAGGCCCCAGGCCTATCACAGTGCTTGACACATGGAAAAAGCTCAATGAATTTTTTTTTTTTTAATGAATAGCACAGATGAATGAACAAGGAGATCTCATGACCTCATGGGCAGAGGGCCCGACAGCCAAAATGCAGGCAGTGCAGGTGACCAGGGACAAAGTCCCGGAAGTCCTGGGACGAGGGTCTCCATCCATGCCCCTCCCCGGGGCAGGGCAGCAGGGGGCAGGGCTCAACACACAGATAACGGATGAATCAGTGTGTTTGCTCCTGGCCGCGGTGTCCTTCAGTTTTGGTCCCTGAGTTTTTGAAAACTGGACCAAGAAAGGCCGGTCAGCCTTTCTCTGTGATGTTATGGAAGTGAGGTGGCACCTTGTCAACATTCAGAGCGTCTCCCTGTACCCCCAGTCCTGGCCACACCCCAGCACCCTGGGCCACAGCCCCCACACGTGTCTGCTCCGGGGGACACAGTCTGTCTCAGCCCACCTCTCTCCGTTCAGGGCCAGGTGCCCCCGAGAGGAGGCAGCCAGCACTGGGTGCTGCCGGGCGGGTCCTGGAACTCAGGGAAGAGACTTAAACCAGCCCTTATGGAGGACGCATGCTCCGTGGGCAGCTCAGGTCTGCTTCCTCCAAGACAGGTCCCCTTCACCCCGACCCTGCTCTGATCTCTTCTCATGTTTGGGAAACTGGCCTGAGACTGGAGGCGCCCCTTCTCATCTGAAGCCAAGAGTAGCACTGAGGTCAGAGGCAGGTAGGTGTTAGAGGGGCTGTTCAAGCGGGACTTGGGCTTGGAACCGTCTGGAGGGTGGCTCAGCCTCCAGGCTCTGGCCCTGGGGAGATCTGTATAGGCCCCTCCTGTATCAGTGACTTGACACAGAGATTTTTTTGTTTCGTTTTGCTTCTCTGGGTCTTAGTTGTGGCACCCAGGGTCTAGTTCCCTGACCAGGGACCAAAGCCGGGTCCCCTGCACTGGGAGCCTGGAGTCTTAGCCACGGGCTGCTGCTGCTAAGTCACTTCAGTCGTGTCCGACTCTTCGCGACCCCATGGACTGCAGCCTACCAGGCTCCCCNCTTCTCTGGGTCTTAGTTGTGGCACCCAGGGTCTAGTTCCCTGACCAGGGACCAAAGCCGGGTCCCCTGCACTGGGAGCCTGGAGTCTTAGCCACGGGCTGCTGCTGCTAAGTCACTTCAGTCGTGTCCGACTCTTCGCGACCCCATGGACTGCAGCCTACCAGGCTCCCCCGTCCCTGGGGTTTTCCAGGCAAGAGTACTGGAGTGGGGTGCCATTGCCTTCCGCACTGGACAACCAGGCAAGTTCCTCAACATAGCTCTTTGAAACCACCCATTCTGTGCCTGAGGGCTTCCCAGGTGGCGCTAGTGGTAAAAACGTAATAAAAAATAAAACAACCCGCCTGCCAGTGCAGGAGACTCAGGTTCACTCACTGTGTCCGGAAGATTCCCTGGAGGAGGAGATGGCAACCCACTCCAGTATTCTTATCTGGAGAATTCCATGGACAGAGAAGCCTGGCGGGCTACAGTCGGTGGGGTCCCAAAGATTCGGACGTGACTGAAGCGACTTAGCATAGCACACGGCACATTCTGTGCCTTAGACCAGGTCCTGTTTATGGAGGGGGCAGACCCACTCTGGTCTCTGCATCTAGAAAAGAAAGCTTCAGAGGGTGGGACCCCGCTGTACCGTGACCCCGGGAGCCCAGGGGGAGGCGAGGCCCCTTACCATTACGCACAGCAATGAAATGTGCTCCACCCACACAGGTGTGGAGGTCAGACACGTAAAAGAGGAAGTTGTCATCAGGCATAAAAATCCTACAAATAAAAGACACGAGGCGCCTTCGTCCTGCCCTGTCGGAGCATGAATGGGGATGGTAAGTCAGGTGGTGTGACCTGGGCTATGGGTGTTCTCTGTCACCCTCGTTACATACACGCTGTTACATTCCAGCTGCTCTTTCTCTTAGTGTTTTTGTTTTCTTTCCTCCCTCCTGCTGACTTACCTACCTTGGCCTTGGTGGGAGCTCTGGGGGCCCTCTCAGCCTTGCTACGTCACAGGGTCGGCGGCAGCAACCTGAAGAAGAGCTGCTGAGTGCTATGGAGGTCTTTCCAGAGGCTGGGGAGACCCTGAGGAATTCCGTGAGTCTAAAATAAATGTGGTTCCTTAATGCAGGGGTGCAGCAAGCTCTCTTCTCATTCTCAGAAATGTAGATTTTAAAGGAAGTTAAAGTTCTTATTATGAAAGCAATATGAGAGCATTGTAAACAGTTTAGAGATGGTGCATAAGCCAAAGAAGAAAGCGCAATCAGTCATAATTCCACCATCCAGACGTAGCATGTTTTCTCATCCAGTGGACATCCTTTCAGAAGCGGGCGGACACGTGAATGCAGTCTGTTACAGCACACACCCCATGTTCCCCTTCAAGTGGCTGCGTGCTTAGTACCAGTGATCGTATGCAGTTTCTACATCATTAAACCCTCTTCCACAGCCTGGCTGAAGTTTGCCATGTGTTTCTTTTATAGACTTACTTTTCCTCGTATAACCAGCCCTCTGTTTTTAGTGATTCAGGTTGCTTCCAGCTTTTCCCAATTATGAAAGGAAATACAAGATATGTCCCCTTAGGACTCTCCTGCCAGTCCAGCAATTAAGATACATGCTTTCCAATGCAGGAGGTGCAGGTTTGATCCCTAATAAGGCGGGGCTAAGGTACCACATGTCTTGCAGCCAAAAAATACAAAACATAAAACAGAGGCAATATTGTAACGAATTCAACAAAGACTAAAATGTGTGTGCTTGCATGCTAAGTCACTGCAGTCACGTCCTCCTTTGTACAACCTATGAACTATAGTCCACCAGGCTCCACTGTTCATGGATTTCCCAGGCAAAAATACTGGAGTGGGTTGCAATGCCCTCCTCCAGTGAATCTTCCCCACCCAGGGACTGAACCCTAGTCTCTTGCACTTCCTGCGTTGGCAGGCAGATTCTTTACTCCGAGTGCCACCTAAGAAACTTGACTTTTAAAATGGCCCACATCAAAAAGTATTTTTAAAAGAAAGAAATGTCCTCTTCGCTGCGTCTCTGTTCACCATCCATGGCTCCCTTCTTAGAATAAACTCCCAGACCTGGGAACCCTGCCCTCACACAGATGGCAGTCCCTGGATGAAATGTTTTTAGGAAGAAATTCAATGAGTAAGAAATTTAGGGATGAACCAGACATGGCTGCTCTCCCCAATTAACCTTCTCCCTTCTCTTCCAGCATATTATTTTGAAAGACTCTCATAAGATTTCATTTTCTTTAGAGAAAATGACTTGAGGCTCCATTAGCCTGGGGTGGAGAGGTTGGGGCCAGGATATTCTGTAATGTATCCAAGCTTCCCGGATGCCCAGGATTGATTAGACCCATCCCTGGTCTTCCCAGAATCTTCACCCAAACAAACGTCCTTAAAGCTAGGGATGGAGTGGCGGGGGGATGGGGAATGATCAGCTGAAAACCTGTGGGGATCACAGAGGGCTGTGTGTGCCTGGGGAGCTTCCTCTGGCTCCTGGGTCTCAGCGACAGCTCCCTAGCCCAAGCGGCTCCCTGCCTGGGGGCCTCGGAGGCTCTGCCACTTTTTGGACATGGGGAGATTGCTTCCTGGTGCTCTGGTTCTCCTGCCCCTCCCGCTGCATCAGTACGTGCCAGGCCTGGGATGTCCTTGAGGCTGGAGGGCCAGATGGGGAGCTGGCAGTCCCTCTCATCTAGGGGCTGAGGCTCCTTTAATTTGCATACCTTAAAAGGCTTGCAGGAGCCAGGGACTGTGCTCTTATCTCCTGTGCGCTGGACCGGCCTTATTTATAGCCCAGCTGGCCGGCCGCTGCCTGCACACTGGGGCGAACCCACAGGCTGGTGGCCCCCGGCTCTTGTCCCCTACCCTGGTCAGGCTGGAGGCAGAAACAAGACAGGTAAGGTGCACTGTTCTCTCCTCTGTCCCCCACCTCGCAATCTTCCTCCGTGTATGCACAGCCTGCACCCTAGCTGTGCAGGGGGGTGTCCCAGCCCGGGGAGGGAGCTTGCTGGCCCTGTGGACTGCAGACCCCAAGCAGGGACCCCGAGGATAGGCAGGGGGAGCTGGCTTCCCTGCAGCAAAGCTCCAGCTGTTCCCAGAGACACAGGAGGGGCCCACGGGAACACAGAGAACACGAGAGCACCATTGTGCCTCTTGCATCTTACCGTCTCTCAGTGAGAATCAGGAATTTGCACTGAGTTTTGAACACCGGAAATCTAAAAAGAAAAAAAAATCTTTGTCTGGCTTCTTCTCTAGCCCTTATTTTCTGCTTAAATGTCAACTCCTCAGCCAAAGGAGTTGCCATCTAAATGGTTCTTTTCCATAAAACTCTGTTCCTCTGTGACACTGAGATTCCCTCAGATGTTAATTTCATTAACATTCACTCGGCCACTTCCTTGTTTATTTTCTGTCTTCTCTTCTACCAAATTTACATTCATCCTTATATCTCCAGTATATGCCAGCAAATTCTTTTTATATAGCAGGCTTTCAAAATAGAGAGAGAGAGTAAATTGAATCAGAAGCATTTTAGGTTTGTTAGTAGAATTATAATAGATTGGTCTCACTAAAATATTGACCCAGCAAGAGTAGTTTCAACTGGACTATTCCAGATCACACTGATCCTCAAAATCCTAAATTCAACTAGAAAAGCTTTTGGCAACAAGGGGGTTTCAAACTAGAACATAGGAACCAGAGAATGGACGGATGAATAGCAGGGCCAGATGTCATAATAGAAAGCGGGGGTGGGGAGGGGGCGTGGCAGAGCAGAAAGCCAGCATTTGATCCAGCGAAATGCAGGGCCTGATGATCAGTGCCACCCAGCTGCCACCTTCTTGGAATGAGGATCTCATGACCCAATCCCCCAGTTCTCTGAGAAAAGCCAAAAATCAAGTTTTGCATGTGGACTCTGCCAATTTTTTAGTGTTGGTAGTGGATTTAATGTTTCTTCAGAGTGTATAGCAAACTGTTTCTGTGGGCTGCTTGTAGCTGGCATCCTCCGTCCTGACCCTAATCAGCCAGTTTATAAAAGGGGAACAGGGCTGCAGAGAAAGGAGACGGCTTCTTACAGATCTCATGATTAGTACATGGCAAGATGCTCTGGCCGGAGAAGGCAATGGCATCCCACTCCGGTACTCTTGCCTGGAAACTCCCATGGATGGAAGAGCCTGGTGGGCTGTAGTCCATGGGGTCGCTGAGTCAGACACGACTGAGCGACTTCACTTTCACTTTTCACTTTCATGCATTGGAGAAGGAAAGGGCAACCCACTCCAGTGTTCTTGCCTGGAGAATCCCAGGGATGGCGGAGNTCTTGCCTGGAAACTCCCATGGATGGAAGAGCCTGGTGGGCTGCAGTCCATGGGGTCGCTGAGTCAGACACGACTGAGCGACTTCACTTTCACTTTTCACTTTCATGCATTGGAGAAGGAAATGGCAACCCACTCCAGTGTTCTTGCCTGGAGAATCCCAGGGATGGCGGAGCCCAATGGGCTGCCATCTGTGGGGTCGCACAGAGTCGGACACGACTGAAGCGACTTAGCAGCAGCAGCAGCAAGATGCTCTGGAATGGGCTCAGCACTCAACGCCATTTCCACTGGATCCACGAGGAGAAAGACATCAGTGCACACATCTGGCTTAATTGAGACAAACCAGCCATCATAAAATTAAATGATGTCTTGGATTAAGAACACTAGATTAGGAAGATCCTATGTGTCTCTCTTTATTAGCATTATATGAAAGCTGGTAGCCCAGTTGTGAGGGCCCATCACCACAATCGTAGGAGAGGGGAGTGAGGCCGTTTAAGCGTTTGATATTAATTTACAGCCAACCTGGAGTCAGAGCTCCACACCAGGGGCCCCGTCTGAAAATGCCTCTTTGTGAAGCCCTGCGCCCTCTCTGCTTGCAGCAGCTCCTTTTTAATTCTGTCTCAGCAGCTTGGGCCTCACCCTGTTAGAGAAAGAGTAATCGTAAATCTGCATGAAGTTTCTGATGATTAGTTTTACTTGGAATCGGGCCAAAAAGCCAGACTTTTGCCAACTCCATATGTACATGTAAGTCCTTTCAAGAAAGAATGCATTAATCCTTCCCACTGGGCTGGGGATGAGGAGGTGAGGGGCCTCGTGGAGGAAGTGGCCTTCACGGCCTCAGTTTTGTGTTTAGAGGGTGGGCCAGGACCACTTAACAGAGACTTTCACAGAATGTGAGTTTTTCCGATAGATGAGAAAACTGAGACTCACAATTTAAGTAACTTGCCCAAGTGTGTGAAGCTAATATGATGTCCGCTGGGGCCTGACCCTGACTGCAAAGCCCCTGGTGCATGGACCTGCAGCTGACACGGCCCGTTCCTTCAGTACTAAATGATGCAAGTACCGTGCCAACAAGCCACGCTACTGATTATCCATCCACCTGGTTCACTCTCTCCTTCTTAAAAGCCTGATGAGATGCAAAGCACGACAGCAGCTGTCTCCACGAGGTGAAAGGGAAAGACAAAAGCCTGCCAATGGTAAAACTGCTTATGACACTATCTGAAAGAGAGAAAACAAATACGGCAAGGTGGAGGTTCAAAACTCTGGGTATAAAGAAGATGTCTCAGTGCATTCGGTTACTTAGGGCTCAGCCCTGGCCATGAAGAGCTGGTTTTCGATGAGTTGCAACCTGGCTGTAGTAATTCAAAGCTAATGAGAGAGCAGTGTGCTGAGTCAGAGTCAACAGACTGGGTCCCAGGCACTTGGGGTTGTACCTCCTGCCCTTTCTCACTGGGTGAGTGTCAGTGAGCACGTTTTACCTCATGTACATTTCCGTCAGGCATTCCATCAACAAGGATAGCACCCCCAGTTAACAGATGGGATCCACAGCCCAGCCCCAGGAAAACAGAAGCTCTTGGGCGAGAGCTTCCACCTGCCTTGAGTCTGCGTTCCCACCTGTGCCTGCACCATGCACTCCCCTTTCCTCCTGTGAGTTTGGCTCTGAACCACTAGGTCTGACTTTGGAGGCCCTCAGGGCAAGGGAAAGGGAGCTGGGATAGCGACTGCGTAGGCGGTATGGATTCTGTTGTCACAAAAGGAAGAGAACTCGGTATCCCCGTGCTGAAAAGACAGCCTGGATTTTAGGGCATCTGAGCTCCTGCCTGACAGCTGGGGGACCTCGCAAGCAGGCATCTCTCAGGTGCAGTTCTGGGGGGATGTGTACGCATGTGCGTGTATGTTGGAGTTACTCAAGCAGGGAAGAGGCAACACCTCTGCTCTTGGATGGAGGCATGCCCTGAGCAAGTTCATCTGGGTGACAATGGCGAGTTTAGGAGCAGGTGGAGTTCCTAGTTACACTCGCAGGAGGAAGGCGGGGCGTGTAGGGACAAATGGAGGTGGCAGGGTAGATGGAAAGCCTGTGGAAATTCTCCTCTGACCGCTTCTGTTTTACCACTCAAGGCTGAAATGGGAAATTCATTTGTGAGCAGGGAAAGGACAGGGGTAAAGAGAGGAGAGTGGCTTTCAGGTGAGGTGTGGTTCATCTTTCCAAGATCTGTGGGGATCTATGTCCCCACCAGAGGAAGGACAGGGAAGCAACTGTTGACAAGCAGGTTTATATTCCACAACAGTTGGTTCTGGGAGGGTTATAAAAGTCCTTCAGAGGCTACCTTCTTTCAGTTTAGAGTCAGAAAAAGAAGTTCGAAAGAGGCAGAGTGACTCCTGGTAAGAAAATTAAGGCTGTGGTTTTCAACTAGGGGCTATGCAAAATTTGGAAACATTTTTGTGTATCACAGCTGTTGGAGAGGGAGGCAGGTATGGTTACCGGTTATCTGGTGAATAGGACCACAGATGCTGCTGAATATCCTACAGGATAGCTGCCAAAAGGGAATCATTCAGCCCCACATGTCCAGAGTTAACAGGGAGGAAGATCCTGGATCATAGCAAGATTTGACTTCTATGGAGCTATGTCACACATGCAGCCTTTTACACATGCGGCCATGTTACACATGCAGCCTGTTACACATGTGGCCATGTTATACATGCAGCCTGTTACACATGTGGCCTGTTACACATGCAGCCTTTTACACATGTGGCCATGTTACACATGCAGCCTGTTATACATGCAGCCTTTTACACGTGGCCATGTTACACATGCAGCCATGTTACACATACGGCCTGTCACACATGCAGCCTTTTACACATGCGGCCTGTCACACATGCAGCCTGTTACACATGCGGCCATGTTACACATGCAGCCTGTTATACATGCAGCCTTTTACACATGCGGCCATGTTACACATTCAGCCTGTTATACATGTAGCCTTTTACACATGCAGCCATGTTACACATGCAGCCTGTTACACATGCGGCCATGTTACACATGCAGCCTGTCACACATGCAGCCTTTTACACATGCGGCGATGTTATACATGCAGCCTGTTACACATGTGGCCATGTTACACATGCAGCCTGTCACACATGTGGCCCTGTTACACATGTAGCCTGTCACACATGCAGCCTGTTACATATGTGGCCCTGTTACACATGCAGCCATGTTACACATATAGCCTGTCACACATGCAGCCTTTTACACACGTGGCCCTGTCACACGTGCAGCCTTTTACACATGTGGCCCTGTCACACGTGCAGCCTTTTACACATGTGGCCCTGTCACACGTGCAGCCTTTTACACATGTGGCCATGTCACACATGTAGCCTGTTACACATGTGGCCCTGTCACACGTGCAGCCTTTTACACGTGGCCATGTTACATATGCAGCCTGTCACACATGCAGCCTTTTACACATGTAGCCATGTTATACATGCAGCCTGTCACACATGCAGCCTTTTACACATGTGGCCCTGTCACACATGCAGCCTTTTACACATGTGGCCCTGTCACACGTGCAGCCTTTTACACGTGGCCATGTTACATATGCAGCCTGTCACACATGCAGCCTTTTACACCTGTCGCTCTGTTACACATGCAGCCTGTTACACATGTAGCCTGTCACACATGCGGCCATGTTACACATGCAGCCTGTTACACATGCAGCCTTTTACACATGCGGCCTGTCACACATGCAGCCATGTTACACATGCGGCCATGTTACACATGCGGCCTGTTACACATGCAGCCTTTTACACATGCGGCCTGTCACACATGCGGCCTGTCGCACATGCAGCCATGTTACACATGCAGCCATGTTACACATGCGGCCATGTTACACATGCAGCCTGTTACACATGCAGCCATGTCACACATGCGGCCATGTCACACATGCGGCCTGTCGCACATGTGGCCTGTCACACATGTGGCCTTTTACACATGCGGCCATGTTACACATGCAGCCTGTCATGCAGCCTGTCACACATGCGGCCTGTCACACATGCAGCCATGTTACACATGCAGCCTGTTACACATGCAGCCATGTCACACATGCGGCCATGTCACACATGCAGCCTGTCACACATGCGGCCTGTCACACATGCGGCCTGTCACACATGCAGCCATGTTACACATGCAGCCATGTTACACATGCGGCAGGTCACACATGCGGCCATGTTACACGTGCGGCCATGTTACACGTGCGGCCTGTCACACGTGCGGCCTGTCACACGTGCGGCCTGTCACACGTGCGGCCATGTTACACGTGCGGCCTGTTACACGTGCGGCCTGTCACACGTGCGGCCTGTCACACATGCGGCCTGTCACACGTGCAGCCTGTTATACATGTAGCCTTTTACACATGCAGCCTGTCACACATGCAGCCTGTTACACATGCGGCCATGTTTCACATGCAGCCTGTTACACATGCGGCCTTTTACACATGTGGCCTGTCACACATGCAGCCTTTTACACATGCGGCCATGTTACACATGCGGACGTTACACATGCAGCCTGTTATACATGCAGCCTTTTACACATGCAGCCATGTTACACATGCGGACGTTACACATGCAGCCTGTTACACATGCAGCCTGTTACACATGTGGCCTGTCACACGTGCAGCCTGTTATACATGTAGCCTTTTACACATGCGGCCTGTCACACATGCAGCCTTTTACACATGTGGCCATGTTACACACGCAGCCTGTTACACATGCAGCCTGTTACATGTGCAGCCTTTTACACGTGTGGCCCTGTTACACATGTGGCCGTGTTACACATGTAGCCTGTTACACATGCAGCCATGATACACACGCTCTACAGTCTGGGTAAGTGGTCAGTGAAAGATCCTTGGGTGTCCCATCTCCTCAGTTGTGTCTCCTGCACTCCTCAGGTAATTGTCTGGACCTCAAAGTGTGAACAAAGTTAGCCTCTTTGTTCCTATCTTGTTGAGTTAAACGACAGATATCTGGAAACGCTGCGGTGTCATAATAGCTGGGTAGAGGTTTGTGGTTAAATCAGGAAACAATGAAAGTCAATTTCCAACCAAGTTAACCCCTGAAGAAAGGAGCTAATGGAAACATTGGGTATTCAAGGGTGTGTTATGAGTTTAAATGAACTGAGGGCTAAAATAAACTCACCTGATCACCCAACACAAATAGCAATCGTGGGCTGAATTTGGTTTAGGTATACTGCAGCTGTAGGTAAATACGCTGAATGCTAATGGTTTTATAATAGTCGTATTAATTCACCCTTCGCAGTTAATGTTTAAGATAAACTCTGTGTCTTTAGAGTAATTTATGCATTCCACTTTTAGAGAATTCCAATTGAATGAATATGAACATAATCATTTTACACAAATGTTCTCCAAGGAGGGAGCAGGAAGTATGAGCCGGGGCAGAGACTCCCCACTGCTTTATTCATAATGGATCAGCCCATTCATTCCTTATTAATTTAATGGAGTACAAGTAAGCAGCGTAACAGCTTGAGTTTAGGAGTGTTTCACAAATGGGGCTTTTTGTCTGTAATCGCTTAATCCTGCTGGCTAGGCCTCATAAATTGAATAAAAGAGGGAACTGGGTTTTAATTAAGTCCAAGGAATGAGGCTGCGTCAAAGACACAACCACCCCTGACAAACACAGAGGTGAAGTGTGTTTGGTTAACATCTCATGCTAACAGCATCCTGGCCCGGGGAGCCCCTGACCGGAACCTTTGATGTCAGGCTGGAGGGGAAATCCTTTCCCCTTCATCAGCTTGCTTCTGGAAGGGCAGTCAGAAAAGAGCAGATGACTCTGAGTTCTTGCCAGCCCAGACCTCCCCACCCAGCTGGTGTTCCAGAAAAAAAAAAAAAAGGCATGACTACCCTCTTGTTTGTATCTGTCCACATCTGGCTGGGAAACGAGACTGCTGACCAGTAGCCCTAGTCCTTGGAAAAAGTGAGGGATTCTTTTGCAGGAATTTGTGTGCCCAGTCGGAAAGAACTGGGCTTTCAAGCTCGACAGATTTGGGTTCAGATTCCAGATATCCAATATAACAGGTACAGGCCTTTAAACTGAATGAAGATAATGCTTTGCTGGGTTATTATAGAGACTAAATAAGTGCAAGTGGTCAGGCACTTTGCACAAGGTACAATTAGTGTCATAATTCTCACCTCCTATTTAAAATTAAAATACCCTTTTATGGAAAGTGTGATAATAAACTCAAATGGATACATTTCCCTCTTGTTTCCCTATAAATAAGCCACACTTGTCAAAGCCTTTGGTGGGTCACTCTGCATGTCAGCAAATCTCCACTCAAGGGCCCTTGTTGGGAGACCTTGTCTGTCCCCAGGAATCAGTGGTGGACAGAAGACCAGACCCCACCGATGTCCACGTGAAGAACTCCAGAACCACTGAGCGCATGGCCTTGCATGGAGGAGAGGACTTTGCCGATGTGATCTGAAGGATCCTGAGATGGGGAGATGAGTTACTCCAATGTCGTCACATGGGTCCCCAGAAACGAAAGGAGAGTTGGAGCCAGAGGGACACAGCATGAGAAAGCTGCCCTTGCTGGCTCTGCAGATGGAAGACAAGCCAGACGCCAAGGCATGCAGGAGGCCTCGAGAAGCTGGAAAAGACCAAGAAACTGATTCTTGCCTGGAGCCTCCAGGAGGAACACAGCCCAGCTGACACTTGGATTTTAGTGCAGTGAGATCTGTCTCAGACTTCTGACCTCCAGAACTGTCACATAATAAATCTGCATAGTTTTAAGCCACCAGGTTTGTGGTGATTTGTTACAGCAGCAAGAAGAAATGGAGTGCCCACGCCAGACCATGCACATCCCCTGGGAGCATCCGTCTTCTGTTTCCTTGGAACAAGGACTCTGTATGATGAGTTCAGCCTGGCTCTTTAGCCAACATACTCGGTATGATTTCCAGTTCCCGAATTTAGGATTATGAACCTCTCCACGCAAGCACAGAAATGAGTATCAAATTCTGCTCAGGGCAGGGCCCAGCACATATTTAAGAAATTTTGCTGATTGGAGAGAAGGGCTGAGCTGCTAATTTGTTAGAACTGTGTGTTCCTTGAAGAACGCAAGCTGCTGAGATGGAAAGAGCTCTACTCTTAATGAAAACCACAGAAGTCACAGCAGCAGTGATGCCCACCACGATGAGGCCATCACTGCAACACAGCAGACAGTGTGCACGGGCCACTCCATCCCCACCATATTCTTTCTAATTTCTCACAACAGCCTTGCGTGGTAGGTAATGTGAATGCCTATCTTGCTACTGAGTACAATGACACGAGTGATTCGCTGAACCAAGATTCAAAGCCAGGGACTCCTGGCTACAAAGCTCCTGATCTTTCCATTGCCTGAAGAACTTGAGAATAGATCCTGGTTTCGCATATCGTTATTAACTGCTTTTTATATGACGGTGACAGTCCCATTAAATTTTTTAGGAAAAAAAAGAAAAGCAACATTACTCTAAATACTATCAACCAAAGAGAACACCCTTACTTTCTTCAATTCTTCCTTCTTTGCTCCTTTCCTCTAACTACGGAGGAGCCTTGTAGGCTGCAGTCCAGGAGGTCGCTAAGAGTCGGACACGACTGAGCGACTTCACTTTGACTTTTCACTTTCATGCATTGGAGAAGGAAACGGCAACCCACTCCAGTGTTCTTGCCTGGAGAATCCCAGGGACGGGGGAGCCTGGTGGGCTGCTGTCTATGGGGTCGCACGGAGTCGGACACGACTGAAGCGACTTAGCAGCAGCAGCAGCAGTGTTTATCAGGCGCTCCACAGCCAAGCCATCAGAGAGTGAATGGTTAGCGGGATGGTCTCTGAAAGCGAGGGGCTTGTAGAGCAGGGGGAGCACAGGTGCAGGAGGAGTCCCGGACAGCGCTGTGAGGCGAGAGCCCCCATCCAGACCAGGGTGGGGCAGAGACATGGGCAGACTTCTGGAAGGAACGGCAGGCTGAGGCGTAGGGGACGTATCGGAAGATGAGGAGGACAGCACGCACCCCGGGCGCTGGAAAACGCGTGAACTCAGAGCTGGAGTGGATGGCAAAGTGGGGCGAGCAGAGGCGGCTCACTCATGAGCGGCCGTGGAGAGTTAACGTGGCTGTGCATTTGTTTTACCCAAAACTGCCCGTCTCAGGGTGTGACCTGGTGGGGGGTGGATACCTTGCTTCATTTCTGAGCATCAGGGTCTTTCTCTCCAAAATGGTGATCCTTATTCTTATCCCGCTCACGTGGTGGTTCTAAGTACTGAATAACAGTACTTGTTTTCACGGTTGGGCTCTGCACGCTTTCCTAAGTGTCAAGCTCTAGTCAAGCCCTTCACTCACATTAGTCCATTTCACCCTCACGCTGACCCTGTGAGGAAGACTGCCTTCTTATAGATGATGAGAGCGAGGCTCGCAAGGTGCCACAGACAGAGGGGACAGCACTGATACTCACACTCAGGATGTGTCTGGCTCCAGAGTGCACATCCCAGGCCCTAAGCTGCGTGCCCATCAAGTGAGGAGCAGAGGCCCTTCTGTAGAACACACAGCATGCTGAGGACACTGAGGATGAGATATCCTCTCCCGAGTAGGATGAATTCTGGCCTCTTGCTTACCTGACGCGTGGTTAAGAACCTGCCCACCAATGCAGGAGACATGAGAGATGTGAACTCGATCCCTGGGTTGGGAAGATCCTCTGGAGGAGGGCGCAACAACCCACTCCAGTATTCTTGCCTGGAGAATCCCATGGACAGAGGATCCTGGCAGACTACAGTCCACAGGGTCACAAAGAGTCAGATACAGCTTAGCACGCATGCACAGCATTTGTTAACAACGTGTTAGTTGCCAGGTACAGCATTAGATCTTTCGCATGCATCGCCTAACTTAATCCTCAGATCATCAGTACGTTGATTGTCACTTAATTCATAAGAAAACAAAGGTTCAGACAGGCCAATTTATTTTCCTGTGGCCACACGGCTAGGAGGTGGTAGATTTTTGATAGAAAGCAGGTAGGGGCTTCGTGTCACACGCTGAACTAGATCAATACATGTTGCGTCAGACACAAATGTGCTGAGGAGCTAAGACTTTCGGTGGGCAGGTGAGAAGACTGGGGGAGTTAGAGAACTACCCTGCCCAGCACAGACCCAAGCAATGCCATACCAACATGGGATGGAAAAGACTTCTCTGCCCGTTGAGGCAGCAGGGAGGCAAGGGTAAAGGGCACCAGGGGCAGCAACATGTCATGCATACACCCTCACTAGCTACAGGCCCAGTCTGCAACGACACTTTCTCAGCGGTGCCCCCATAGACTTGTGCCTGGGAACTGAATCCGCCCTCAGGCTTCCTTGTGTTGTGCTTGCTCTGGGTACCTATGCCCTGGGCACTGGACTGAACAGCCTCATCTACTCTTGTTGGCATCAGGCTCCTGCTGCATGTGCCCCTGCCAGTCTGGCCCCTGCCAGTCCTTTCAGGGCTAGGGGCTTCATGCGGTTCTCCAGGACTGGGACTGTGAGGAGTATCTTAGTATGCAGGATCAGAATGACTGTGCAACTGAATTCCAGGAGCCGGGCTCGGTGGGTAATTAAATGTGCTCTGTTTATGTCCTTGGTTATCAGACATTCTGCATGCCAGATTGCTAACTGCTGCATGTGTAACCTCTCACCTAATCCTGACAACATCCCTGAGGGCTGGGTACCATTTTACAGATGAGGAGGCTGAGGAAGAGAGAGTTTAAGGGAACTCCTCAAGACTGCAGTGCTACTAGGATCACAGATCCTGTTTGTACTTGGGTGGTTTATCTTCCAGAACCTGTGTGTTTAGTTCAGTCACTCAGTCATGTCCGAATCTTTGCGACCCCGTGACTGCAGCACGTCAGGCTTCCCTGTCCATCATCAGCTACCAGAGTTTACTCAAACTCATGTCTAATTGAGTCAGTGATTCCATCCAACCATCTCATCCTCTGTTGTCCTCTTCTCCTCCAGCCTTCAGTGTTTCCCAGTGTCAGGGTCTTTTCCACTGAGTCAGCTCTTCACATCAGGTGGTCAAAGTATTGGAGTTTCAGCTTCAGCATCAGCCTTCCAATGAATATTCAAGACTGATTTCCTTTAAGATTGACTGGTTGGATCTCCTTGCAGTCCAAGGGACTCTCAAGACATACCATGGTTCAAAAGCATCAGTTCTTCGGGCTCAGCTTTCTTTATGGTCCAGCTCTAACACCCATCCATGATGACTGGAAAAACCAGCCTTGACTGGACGGATCTTTGACGGCAAAGTGATGTCTCTGCTTTTTAATATGCTATCTAAGTTGGTCATGGCTTTTCTTCCAAGGAGGAAGTGTCTTTTAATTTCGTGGCTGCAGGCACCATCTGCAGTGATTTTGGAGCCCAAAAATATAAAGTCTGTCACTGTTTCCATTGTTTCCCCATCTGTTTGCCATGAAATGATGGGACCAGATGTCATCATATTAGATTTTTGAATGTTGAGTTTTAAGCCATTTTTTTCACTCTCCTCTTTCATTTCATCAAGAGGCTCTTTAGTTCTTCTTTGCTTTCTTATCTGCGTATCTGAAGTTATTGATATTTCTCCCCAATCTTGATTCCAGCTTGAGTTTCATCCAGCCTGGCATTTTGCATGATGTACTCTGCATATAAGTTAAATAAGTAGGGTGACAATATACAGCCTTGACGTACTCCTTCCCCAATTTGGAACCAGTCTGTTGTTCCATGTCCGGTTCTAACTGTTGCTTCCTGACCTGCCTACAGATTTCTCAGGAAGCAGGTGAGGTGGTCTGCTATTCCCATCTCTAAGAATTTTCCACAGTTTGTTGTGATCCACACAGTCAAAGGCTTTGACATAGTCAATAAAGCAGAAATAGATGTTTTTCTGGAACTCTCTTGCTTTTTCAATGATCCAACAGATGTTGGCAATTTGATCTCTGGTTCCTCTGCCTTTTCTAAATCCAGCTTGAACATCTGGAAGTTCACAGTTCACGTACTGTTGAAGACTGGCTTGGAGAATTTTGAGCATTACTTTGGTAGCGTGTGAGATGAGTACAATTGTGCCTTCCATTACGCAGGCAGAATGTCTTGGGATAACACAGTAAAATGCACAGTGTACTATCTTCCCATGCCAAAGCTGCACTGTCAACAGAGGCCACAAGTTCATCTAGCTGGGGAGGACAAGGAAGCCTTCCTGGAGAAGGCAACCCCTCTAATGAGATCCTTTTCCTGCCAGCATCTCTATAAGCTCAGTTCCAGGTGGGCACACAGGTACCAGATAGAAAAGGTGCATCTGCCTCCTTCAGACTGAAAAGGGCAGAAAGATATCCAAGGAGAAACAAAAAAAGCTCCTCCCCAGTTTTAAATGGCAGCCACTCTAGTATTCTTGCCTGAAGATTCCATGGACAGGGCAGCCTGGCTACAATCCATGGGGTTGCAAAGAGTCAGACATGATTTAGCAACGAGACGATAGCAACAAAGGCTGATGGCAAAGTACTGGGGCAATCCAAGGGCACACCACTTGAGGCTGCAGCTGAGGGGGCCTAGTACCATCTCTCTCGGGGCAAGATTGAGGTGATAAGGGTTTACTCAAAATGGTTTCAGACCATGATATCCCTGAGTCAGGCCCCCGCCTCTGTAAGGGTGTTTAGGTCGTCTAGGATAGTTCCTTGGCAGCTACTCTAGAGACTGTGGGTAGAGAGGTATATGATCAAAAATATCAGCATGGAACATGTCTCTCTCTCCCCCGCCCCGACCCCGCTCTCTCTTTCTCCTTCTCTAATAACTGTTGAAAAGCAGCTTTCATTAACAGCAAATCCCTCCGTCCCTGCTCTGCCCACTATGAACTAAAGAAAGGGAGGGAGGTAGGAAGGAAGAAAAGAAAGAAGGAAGGAAAGAAGAAAAAAAACCTGTTGACTTTCATTCAAGAGCAATTACAAAAAAAAAAAAAAAACCTCAGGCTACCTTCCTCTTGCAATCTTTCAGACAGATTATTGGACCTTGTACTAAATTAAGCAAAAGATGAGAAGAATGAGGACGCCCTCTGAAAACACGCACTGGTTCTTTAATATCTAGGCTTTCTTTAAACCTAAAATTATAGCCCCATGCACAGAAGGACGACAGCATTATCCTTTATCACAATACCCAGCCAACTTTAACTCGTCTCAAGTGTTATTATAAGAAACAGAATTTACTGCTATGGACTTCTCTTCAATAGCCCTCCTTCCCTGTTTAATGAAATGTCATTATTCCAATACAAACCCTTTCTTTCTGCAGCCTGTTCCCCCCCCGCTTGGCCACTATATTTCATTTCCTGCAGTTACGTGATATTATTGCCTTTTTTCCACAGCTATTGATTTAGGTGTGTATGGTTATTACAATGCAAAATAAAACAGCTCCCCCATTCATTCTACCTTGTATCATTGAACATTAACTTAATTTGTTTCAAATCTGCATTTGATTTGGCAAGGAAACCATTTATCTTTATGAAGAAAGCCCTCATAAAGTAGAGAGTTTAGGAGATCACTGCTTTAAAAATTTAATAGCCTTGTGTCTTATACACTAGAAAAATGAATTAAACCCTCAAATAGTATATGTCTCAATGTAACCTTTTTGCATTTCATTCTATGTTTAATTTATTATATTCTAGAGGAAGAAAATATAGAGGACAGATCACAGGATGTGGTTTGCTTCTGCACTGTGTGAATAAAGTTGGGGTCTACCGCACAGCAGCATCACGATTTGCTGCAAAATCCTCATTCAGCTCGAGCTGACATTGACGTTGCTATTTCTGGTGGTGCAAGTATGGGCTCTGTCCAGAGTTCCTTGCACTCAGAAGGAATAGGGCACCCCCAAGAGGGTAAGAAACCACGCCTGAGCTTAGGCAGGGCCAGAAGGTGCAGATATCAATGGTCTTCACAAGAAGAGGGCTAAAGCTCCAGGCTTTGCTATCCCTCTCTTCACTGTGGACATCCTCCCTTTCTTCGTTGCCACCTCAATCTATGCCATATGCGGGCAACACAGGGAACCAGAGCAACGGAAGACAAAGCTTGAAGGGTAGTGAGCCTGGAGAGAGAAACTTCCCGGGTTTCAGCTGAGTGAAAACGTGGTTTGATTTGTATTTGGGGACGAAGGGTCAGTGCAAATATTGCTATATAAGTTTCATTGCTTCCTCCACCTTTCCAACCATCACCACCGCCGTCATCACCGCCTCCATCACCACCAGCACCAGCGTCGCCGCCACCAATGCCCCCTCCCCACCGCCTCTACCTCCTCCTTCACAACCACTGTCCCTGCAAGTGATTTAAAATAGTACTTTCATATGTTAAACACTTTACAGCCAGTCTCTCCTTCAATAATACAGCACTGCTAAAAGGTACTATGTTCATCCTTTATGCCAGAGGATACAGGACGTTACAGAATGTGAACTGAACTACCCAATGTAACAAAACCAGAGAAGCAAAGACTTGAATCCAGGTAGTCTCATTCCAAAACTGTATTTGTGCTTTTGATGTGCTCTCACTAAATAATTTCAGCAAAAAACAGGACTTTTGCTTTTTCTGAAGACCCACTTGCTGAATGGTAATCACCTGATATGAGAGCCACAGCCTGTAGAATTTGCCATGCTCATAGAGCTGGTGAGGGGCTCACAGAGCCGGTGAGGGGCTCACAGACCTGGTGAGGGGCTCACAGAGCCAGTGAGGGGCTCACAGAGCCGGCCAGGGGCTCACAGAGCCGGGGGGGAGGGGCTCGGACTCAGGAGCCTGGCTGGAAGACTTAGGGGAATGCTTGCCTGTTTCTGTTGATCACTGAGAACTTCTAACACCATTCTGGAAGCCCGCCGTGCCTCCTCCATTTGTACTGATTTGTATTGACTTGCCTAGTCTCACCTTGCCTTCAAGGCTCTTTTTTAAGTATGAGCTACTGCATTGAGTTATAACTTACATACAGTGAAACTGACAGATCTTACATGCAGAGTGCAGTGAGTGTGTATAAATGCATATCCCTGTATACCCACCACGCCTAACAAGACATAGAACATTTCCATCACCAGGGTTCCTTTTAAGTCCCCTTCCTCCAGAATGGTACCCCTTGTTATATTAATATCATCTCCAGAAAATCTCTTTTTTATTTGGAAACAATATAATAAATAGTCAACATTTATCTTATATTTACTATGTGGCACTTCTTATGCTATGTTCTTTCCCTGGACTATTTCACTTGATTTCCACGTTTCTGTAGGTGAGCACATCATTACGCTCATTTACACAGGCAGGTCAGGAACTGAACCCTGAGTGGTATGTCCCTTCTATTTATCCCTGTCTCTGAGTACTCTGCGTACCTTGTTCTTTAGAGTTTATCATCAAGCTGTGATAAACTTCAAGCGTCCCTTTCATGATAAGCCCCCACCTAATCTTTCTCAGACCCCAGCAGTCCAGAGCAGAAGATTAGGCATGTATGGACAGCTGTGTGCATGTGTGTTTCTCTATGGTCAATGCCTATCAGCCAGAAACACCCAGGACACACCTGTGACACCAAGAGTGGTTTATTGGCTTGTTGGAACAAGGGAGAACCCACACCAGAGGAAGCCATGTATTATCTTAACAGAAAGTGCTAGAACAACTTCTAAGATTCAGTTGGGCTTGTTTTAGGGGCTTATGAAGCAGATCCAAAAAGACAGGGATTTGGTCTAGGTTGGGCACTGTGAGAAAGCTGTGGTTATTCCCTGATTGTATATCAATAAATCTTATCAACTTGGGGGACAGACAAGAGTCACGCTAGAGCTATGATTGGTAAGGAACCTGCAATCACTCCTATTGGCTGGGAAAGCAAGATGGTTGGCATTTTGTGGCTGGACAGTGTTCATGTTTTGTCTGTGTTTAGGCATAATTACAGGGTGATCTTGGTTTTGCCTTATTCTGTCATGGGCACTAAGTAGCATTGTCTGATGTTGGTGTTCCATATAATTGTTAATGTGCAATGGGAAAATGCCATGGCCTTGCTGTGAGTGCCAGGCCAGCTCTCAGAATTACAAAGCTCTGGCTCTTAATGTCAGGTCAACTCCCACTATTAGCCACTATTCTCTTCTCAACCGATTGTTGTTTCTCAGGAAAATATCCCTGGAGCTCAAAATTAGCAAGGATGGTTTCCAAGAAAATTTAAGAACAGCAGTCAAGGTTAGCCAGGTTCACCAGAGGGTGGTCATGGACCACCCTCTCTGAGCTTACACTTGGATCTGCTCTCAAGCAGTTGCGTCATGGGTGTTGGAAGCAGAAAAGCATGATGGTCAAGAACAGAGACTCATACATAGACGGCTGGCAATCCTACTTGGCCGTCATCCTGTGCTCGTTCTATGATCTTAGCTATATATCTTAACTGCTGAGCTACCAATTTCTTAACAGTTCAAAGGAATTGAATAATAACACCTTTCTCATCAGGTTATCATGAGAACCTATGAAATAATATATAGAAAGTGTTCACCAAGTTACAGACACATTAGCAGTTCCTCAATAAATAGAAACAAGCATGACTTTTATCTTCTGCCCTCTCTGTGCTCAGAAGACCACAGGCATACTGGGTTTCTCTCTTCCTCTGAAGTGAAGTCACTCAGTCGTGTCCGACTCTTTGCGACCCCATGGACTGTAGCCTACTAGGCTCTTCTGTCCATGGGATTTTCCAGGCAATAGTCCTGGAGTGGATTGCCATTTCCTTCTCCAGGGGATCTTCCCAACCCAGGGATCGAACCCGGGTCTCCTGCATTGTAGACAGACGCTTTACCATCTGAGCCACCAGGGAAGTCCTCTCTTCCTCTAAACATGCCAAATATTTCCCACCTGGGAGCCCTTCTTCTCCCTGGTACCACAGCCTGGCGACCTCTACCCCAAATACTCACAGAAATGTATGGTAGAGGTCTGCATCCTCATTCCTGGGTTCTGGAATCTGTGAGCATGCTACTTTTCATGACCAAAGGGACTTTGCAAGTGTGAATAAGTTAAAGACCTCGAGAAGATTATCCTGGGTTATTCAAAAGCGTTCAGTGTAACCACAAGAGTCCTTGAAAGTGGAAGAGAGGGGCAGAAAAGGCAGGGACATAGACTCAAGATGGACTAGACCCACCACTGCTAGCTTTAAAGATGGGGAAGGGACCACAAGCCACAGGATGCAGGCGACCACTAGAAGCCAGGAGAGNGGGGAGGGGCTCGGACTCAGGAGCCTGGCTGGAAGACTTAGGGGAATGCTTGCCTGTTTCTGTTGATCACTGAGAACTTCTAACACCATTCTGGAAGCCCGCCGTGCCTCCTCCATTTGTACTGATTTGTATTGACTTGCCTAGTCTCACCTTGCCTTCAAGGCTCTTTTTTAAGTATGAACTACTGCATTGAGTTATAACTTACATACAGTGAAACTGACAGATCTTACATGCAGAGTGCAGTGAGTGTGTATAAATGCATATCCCTGTATACCCACCACGCCTAACAAGACATAGAACATTTCCATCACCAGGGTTCCTTTTAAGTCCCCTTCCTCCAGAATGGTACCCCTTGTTATATTAATATCATCTCCAGAAAATCTCTTTTTTATTTGGAAACAATATAATAAATAGTCAACATTTATCTTATATTTACTATGTGGCACTTCTTATGCTATGTTCTTTCCCTGGACTATTTCACTTGATTTCCACGTTTCTGTAGGTGAGCACATCATTACGCTCATTTACACAGGCAGGTCAGGAACTGAACCCTGAGTGGTATGTCCCTTCTATTTATCCCTGTCTCTGAGTACTCTGCGTACCTTGTTCTTTAGAGTTTATCATCAAGCTGTGATAAACTTCAAGCGTCCCTTTCATGATAAGCCCCCACCTAATCTTTCTCAGACCCCAGCAGTCCAGAGCAGAAGATTAGGCATGTATGGACAGCTGTGTGCATGTGTGTTTCTCTATGGTCAATGCCTATCAGCCAGAAACACCCAGGACACACCTGTGACACCAAGAGTGGTTTATTGGCTTGTTGGAACAAGGGAGAACCCACACCAGAGGAAGCCATGTATTATCTTAACAGAAAGTGCTAGAACAACTTCTAAGATTCAGTTGGGCTTGTTTTAGGGGCTTATGAAGCAGATCCAAAAAGACAGGGATTTGGTCTAGGTTGGGCACTGTGAGAAAGCTGTGGTTATTCCCTGATTGTATATCAATAAATCTTATCAACTTGGGGGACAGACAAGAGTCACGCTAGAGCTATGATTGGTAAGGAACCTGCAATCACTCCTATTGGCTGGGAAAGCAAGATGGTTGGCATTTTGTGGCTGGACAGTGTTCATGTTTTGTCTGTGTTTAGGCATAATTACAGGGTGATCTTGGTTTTGCCTTATTCTGTCATGGGCACTAAGTAGCATTGTCTGATGTTGGTGTTCCATATAATTGTTAATGTGCAATGGGAAAATGCCATGGCCTTGCTGTGAGTGCCAGGCCAGCTCTCAGAATTACAAAGCTCTGGCTCTTAATGTCAGGTCAACTCCCACTATTAGCCACTATTCTCTTCTCAACCGATTGTTGTTTCTCAGGAAAATATCCCTGGAGCTCAAAATTAGCAAGGATGGTTTCCAAGAAAATTTAAGAACAGCAGTCAAGGTTAGCCAGGTTCACCAGAGGGTGGTCATGGACCACCCTCTCTGAGCTTACACTTGGATCTGCTCTCAAGCAGTTGCGTCATGGGTGTTGGAAGCAGAAAAGCATGATGGTCAAGAACAGAGACTCATACATAGACGGCTGGCAATCCTACTTGGCCGTCATCCTGTGCTCGTTCTATGATCTTAGCTATATATCTTAACTGCTGAGCTACCAATTTCTTAACAGTTCAAAGGAATTGAATAATAACACCTTTCTCATCAGGTTATCATGAGAACCTATGAAATAATATATAGAAAGTGTTCACCAAGTTACAGACACATTAGCAGTTCCTCAATAAATAGAAACAAGCATGACTTTTATCTTCTGCCCTCTCTGTGCTCAGAAGACCACAGGCATACTGGGTTTCTCTCTTCCTCTGAAGTGAAGTCACTCAGTCGTGTCCGACTCTTTGCGACCCCATGGACTGTAGCCTACTAGGCTCTTCTGTCCATGGGATTTTCCAGGCAATAGTCCTGGAGTGGATTGCCATTTCCTTCTCCAGGGGATCTTCCCAACCCAGGGATCGAACCCGGGTCTCCTGCATTGTAGACAGACGCTTTACCATCTGAGCCACCAGGGAAGTCCTCTCTTCCTCTAAACATGCCAAATATTTCCCACCTGGGAGCCCTTCTTCTCCCTGGTACCACAGCCTGGCGACCTCTACCCCAAATACTCACAGAAATGTATGGTAGAGGTCTGCATCCTCATTCCTGGGTTCTGGAATCTGTGAGCATGCTACTTTTCATGACCAAAGGGACTTTGCAAGTGTGAATAAGTTAAAGACCTCGAGAAGATTATCCTGGGTTATTCAAAAGCGTTCAGTGTAACCACAAGAGTCCTTGAAAGTGGAAGAGAGGGGCAGAAAAGGCAGGGACATAGACTCAAGATGGACTAGACCCACCACTGCTAGCTTTAAAGATGGGGAAGGGACCACAAGCCACAGGATGCAGGCGACCACTAGAAGCCAGGAGAGGCGAGGAAATGGATTCTCCACCAGAGCGTCCACAGGGAACACAGTCCTGCTGACATCCTGACTTGGGCCCAGAGAGATTCGTGCAGATCAGTGCCTTACGCAACAGTAAGATACATAGACTTGTGTAGTTTTAAGCCATCAAGTTTGTGGTAATTTGTTTTAACAGCAGCAAAAAAACTAGATCGTTTCCACTCACATCCGAACTCAAATGTCACCACTTGAGAAATCCCTCCTAACTGTTCAATTTAAATTACACACCACTCCCCTGTTCCCCAGTTACTATCAAAAGAGCTAGTTTTGATTTTCACTCAGTACCTATGACTTTGAAATCACCTTCAAATTTATTTCCTTAGTTGATTCTCTGTTGCCTCATGAGAAGGTAAACACCATTAACAAGCAAAATGTGTTCACTTCTGTATAAACAATAACTAAAAGAGTGCCTGGCACTTGGCAGGAGTTCAGCTGGTACTTCTTACCTTTTATATTTTTCAAACTGACCTTTGGGGAACCTGACTTGACATATGGTCTGACATATGCAATAAAATAAGGAATTTAGACTCAATTTACCTAGGATTGTAAAGAGATGCAACATCGGCATATTTAGGGCATGGATGTTAGCATTTCTCCACTGTTGGAAAGTACAAGTAGGTTATTTTCACATTCTTTCCTACTGAGCCCACACCACAGGGCCTCAGAATCCTCCTTAACATAAAGTTCAAGCCAGTCATTATGAACCAAGTGCAGCTGAAAGAATAGACATAATTTATTTGCCATTCTCAGAGAATAATGCCTGTGGCGGGGGAAGTTCATATTGTGGAAGGAACTAAGGACATTAAGGTTGCAGGGAAAGAATGAGAGTCATGCAATAATAATAGGCTGATTGACGACTACATGCCAGGTACTATCTGAAGCTTTGATGAGCAATATCTTACCCAATACTGCATCAACCTTAAGAAACGAGTTCTGTCTTTACCCTCTTTTCACAGATGGAGAAAGTGAGGCAGAGAAGTTAATTTCTCAAGGTCACACAGCTAATAAGCAGCAGAGAGATAGCTGAAGCCCAGAGCTTTAATTTTGGACATCTCCCAGTTAGTTATTATATACATCGTCAGCTTGGGATATGGAGTGTGAGATCTCTTCCCTTGAATATTTGAAGGGCTGCCAAGCAGAAGAGGATGAGGTCTGTTCTGTGTGGCTTCAAGGGCACTGAGGCAACCCTCTGTATTTGCATAATACATTCCCATAATTCACACATTTTATCCTCAAAACAGCCCCAAGTGGTTGCCATTAAGACACAGGAATCTGTGACTTGGAGAGGAGAATTGCCTTACCCAGTCCACATGGTTCAGAAGCAGCCAGGGCAGACGCCAACCCTGATTCTCTTTACTGGGTGCCCTGCGCTCGGTCCATTAGGCTCAATTACCTGTGACCTTAATTCAACAAAACTTGACTCTCCTGATGCTATCAATCTTGCACTCTGCTAAGCTCTGTGACTCAGAGATACAACAAGCCTGCTTTTAAGAAATGTGGAGTCTGTTAGAAGAGACACAGAATAACCCCTTGCAACATGGCACTACGGAACCCACAGGAATCACACGGAATGGATAGGAGAAGAGAGAAAGGGAGGCAGGCATGAGCCTGGGGAGAGAAATCTATGGAAGGCGCCGAAGAGGAGGTGACTTATGACCCAGAGGACGTGTGGATGGGCAGCCCCCGTAGGGAGATCGTTTTGAGAACTCTCTCAATGTAAGAGAGAACTTCCCACCACATGTGCCAAAGGTAGAAAACTCATTTAATCTGATGTCATCATAAAAGGATTCCACTGGCTTATTTACAGACCACGTGGTCCAAAGAACTCTACATAGTGGATAAAAGGTTAAACTGGAGGACCCTTTAACCCTCTCTCAGCCCCAAACATGGCTTCTCCATGAATTATTTGATTATTCACATAGTTCAATTCTTTGTCACAGTTTTTGGCATGCCAAGCAAGTTTCAGGCCTCGAGGGCTCTATCCCTGTATTTGAAAATTTCTCAGCCCAAGGGAAAAGAGGCACCTGAATCTCAACAACACTTTCTTGATAAGTGAGTCTGGGAGATGTATGCTCAGTGCCTCAGCTCAGCTAAGTGCTGCTTTTCTGCGGGTTACAAAGAATTTTCTATAAGGCATCCCTCCTCTTAAGAAGTGATCCTAGAAGGTAGACTGTTACTGTTTCAGCACTGAGTTATTCATTCCATGATCATTTATTTAAGTGCCAACCCCCCTGCTAGTTGCTGAGAGAGACTTACTCAACCAAATACATGCTCTTCTAACTCCAAAAGCAAGAGAGATAAATCACCACCCACTGAGGCCTAAAGGGACATTGTTGGTGTCTGGAATCCTTGGACCACTATCAGGGAGGCAAAAAGAATCCAGAACTGCGACTGTGACTTGTTTGGAAAGTCTTCAAGAGGAACTTTCAAACAGGTAATGAAAAGATATGGTGATACTGAATAGGGAGGGCTTTATTCCATAACAAAGATGTGGTAGAGAGAATCAAGACTGCCCCATGGCTGTCCACCTCTTCATCCCAGAATCTGTGAGGATGCTCCCTCAAATGGCAGAAGGGGACTTTGCAAATGTGATTGGGTTCAGGACCCTGCGGTGGGGAGACCACCCTGTATCATGCAGTGGACCCAGCGCCATTGCAGGATACTTATAAGAGAGACATGGGATGTCAAAGCCAGGGAGAGAGTGGATGACACCATACAGCTTGGCTTTGAAGACAGAGGAAGGGACCCTGGGCCAAGGAATGCAGGCAGCTTCCAGAAGCTGGAAAAAGCAAGGAATGGATTCTCGCCTCAAGTCCCTAGAAGGACCACAACCCTCAGACACCTTGAACTTTAGCATTTCCGACCTCCAGGACTATGAGATAGTAAATTTGGGTTGCTTTAAGCCACAGAGTTTGGCAGTTTATTCCAGCAACAGTAAATATGATACTGTTTGTTGAGTTGTGCCTGTATCGAGTAATTTACATTCATTTATTTTTTAAAAAAAAAAGTTTACTGAGTAAGCATGATGCTCCAGGAATTGTGCCAACTTCCGAGGGTACAGCAGTGGCACAAACAGTGAGGAACTAATTTATAGTTCAGTGAGTATAAAAATAAGAAAACAGCCTAATAAGCTCAGTATTGCTATACCCATCCTAGAGACAGACAAATGAAGGCAAAGAGGAATAAACTAACTTCTTCAAAGTCTTTGAGTTATAGGTGGCCTGGCCAAGCTCATCCGTCTCACAAAAATCCAGTGCCAGGCCACCACTTTCCCATCTTCCTTAGCAGTTCAGTGATGCAGATCTAAAATTCTTTCACACACATAGCCCTCTTATACTCCTCTAAATTCCCTGAGGAGCTGCATACAGCTTTCCTCAGATGGGACAGGGGCCATTTCTAAAGCTGTTTTGAAACACGACACTTCTCAACTTCCTTCTCTTTTGGACCACAGACATGTTTCTTGTTATAGGCAACCCCTAATATTTTGATTATTTTGATGCAAACCCATCACCCATAATAAATTCACCTGCTTTCCAAATGCAATCGATTTTAGAAGCATGAAAGCAAAAACTAAGTAAGCCCTGACAGTTTTTGCAAGTGTCCATGACAGGAGAGACCTAAGTGGCTGAAAGCTGTTTTCCTCACTGCCAATCTGCCGGATGATTTTCCTTGCACAAACACATACCCATCCAGTCGGGCTAATGCTTGCTTTTTCAACATATGTGAGCAAATAAATGTAATTACGAGAAAGATGTAATCACAATTGCTTTGCTATTAAAGCTGCTGTACACTCTCATGGCTTGGTTAACAATATATGCAGAAGGGTGGAATTACCTTCTACTCTCCCAGGAAGAAAAACATGCCAGAAGTATGGCCTCTTTTATATTATATTGCGAAAATACAACATTTAAATGCAGAATTTGACTTTCTAAGAACCGCACCAGAAAACCTTTTAACAGAAACAGCAGGGAGAGAAAGCTTTTTACATCATGATACTCCATGAAGGATTATGAGAATGGAGGTCATCACATGAGATGGAATTGCAAATACAATGAGGAAAATCTTTTTGCTCTGTGTAAATACACAGGGACAATTTATTCTTCTCTGTTGAGCTATCAGGGAATATTTTCAGCTTCTGGAAAAAGAAAAGGAAAGAAGCCACCGTGTCCAAATGGATCTATTGAGTGATGTGCTTGGCTGGTACCTCGCAGGAATGGTTAGCTTCTCACATACTGAACCAGGCTGCCTGAGAAGATCCCTGAAGACTTGCTTCCTCATAGCCTGTGAAGCACCTAGGCACACAGAGGCTAACGAGATTCTGACCTGTATTCAGTCCTTAAAGGAAGAGCAAGAAAAGGCAAGTCTATCTATGTTACAATGCTTGAAAGCCACCCCAGGCCAGTGGACTATTTGATATGATCAGGCATTAACCATCTTCGTGTTCAATTTTGCTCTCAGAAATATCCAACTAGGGGCTAGCCTCTTTGGTGAGATGGTCAGAAGAAAAGAGGTTACTCAACAATATATCTGATTTATAAATCATAACGAAACATCTGTTAAAATAAACCTTCATTCGGCATCTCTGTCTGTGAACTACACCCAAACATGAGTGTGCCTCCTTTAGGAATCAGGATAGACAGTGTTTTGTTTTGTTTTGCTTTCAGCTGACATTTCTTCATCACTTAAATGAGCTGAACAACTATTTCAATATTGAGAATGTAAAGGGTAGTAAGACACACAAAGTTCTGCTCTGAAGCATAACATAATCTAGTTGAGACAGATAAATGAAGGAATAAACAAACTGTACCAATAAAAAGCAGCAAGCGCTTTGTAAGCATAGGTTAGAGAGGGCCATATATTTGGTTCTTTGCGTACACAAGGCTTCAAAATCTTTTTTTTCTCCTTATTTTATTGTATTTTTTATTGGAACATAATGGCTTTACAATAGTGTGTTTAGTTTCTGCTGTACAATGAAGTGAATCAGCTATATGCTTATCAAGTTCTAATGCTTTAGTTAAACTCCAAAAACGTTATTGTATTGTTTTGTTTTTAACAGGACTTTATAATGAGAGCCAAGCATTTTATGTGAATGGCTAATGCATAAAATAAACCAAACTATACAGTGTTTCCTTTGTGATGAATTTTAGTAATGCTGTATTTCTTCAGTGCTATAGTTCAGGGGTTCTTCTATTTCAGCCTAGCTGAAAATAGGATGAGATTTTTTTCCACTCTACCAGTGGAATCTCAGAATTACAATGACAGCATTTTACCTTTCTTTCTTATCTTTCTTAGATATACATAAAATCATGTGGTGTCCTACTTTTAGATTCAAGGAATTATACCTTATGTGAATATATTCATATATCAATACCGATTATATTCAGGGTACTGATTACACAGTGGTGTGCTGATAAATGCCAATTAGACAGTAGAATGCTGATAAACGTTTAAGAACCAGCTCTCTGATTTGTAGCATTTGCCAAGTTTCCCTAGTGTAAATCCATCCTCCCACCGTGGTCGGTGTCCAGCTAACAAGGTGACATCACTGAATGCGAGTTGGGACGAGATGAACACAACTGGCCTGGAGAGCCTGGGTGAGCCAGCCCCAGGGCACCACCGCACGAAGGCAAAGCCAGAGCTGCTTTTAGCCTCCTTCCCCACCAGCACAGCGCAGGCAGCGCACCGATACGCCGGTAACAACCTGTGAAGCCCTATCAGAGGTTTTACTGAATATCACCCCAACATTATCAAGTTATATACAGTTGAAAGTACGAATCTGATATTAATCTGCGATCCTTTCTTATTAGGCTCCTAGCCCCTGTTTTTGAGGGGAGTATTATCCTGCTTAAATTCTGTTTCTCATTATCTGGATTAGTGTCAGCTGCTGATTCTAATTTTTGTATAATGATATTCCACATTCCATAGCAATCTTCATCAGAAATGGACAAATGTATATGTTTGGGGCTTTCCTCGAACTGCAGAGCACAACTGGTATTTGTCTGCAAATGTTTTGAGTTCAAACTTGAAGACTGACTATCTTCCCTCCATAAGCAGAAAAAAATAAAGAATGTCCATTCTCACCACTAGGTTTTTTGTTCTAGCCAGGGCAAAAAGACAAAGAGAAAATAACGGTGATCTCAGTCGGAAATAAATAATTGAAACTGTTCTTATTCATATATGACATGATCTTCTATTTAGAAAGTCTGACTGAATCCCCCAAATTTATACTAAAATTAATAAATGAGTTTAACAAGATTGCAAATATACAAAATCAGTATATAGAAATCAGTCATATTTCTGTTAATAAATAACTAGAAATACCAAATTTTAAATACCATTTACAATATTATAAAAAATACGATACTTGAAATACTTAGGCATAAATCTGACAAAAGATGTGAAAGTCCCATACCCTGAGATCTATAAAACATTGCTGGAAAAATTAAAGACCTAAATAAATAGAAAGATATGCTGTGTCCACTGGTCAGAAGCCTCATTATGGTTAAGATGTCAATTCTCCCTAATCTCTCAGCAGGCCTCTTATAATAGAAACTGATTATATTCTAAAAGTCATATGGAAATGCAAAAGAACTAATGTAGCCAAAATAACTTTTAAAAAGAATAAAGTTGTACAGCTTACGCTGCCAAATGTCAAAATTTATAGTTAGGCTGTAGTAATAATGTACAGACAAATGATTTTCTACATGTTACAAAGGCAATTCAGTGGATGAAGGGTAGTCTTTACAACAAATGGTATGGAACCATTGAATATCCATATAAAATGGATAACTTTGATCCATGCCTTGAACAATACATAATATTAATTCAAAATGGATCACAGACCTAAATATAAAACCTAAAACTATGAAACTTCAAGAAGACATAGGAGAAAGCCTTCCTGACATTGGATTAGACAATGATTTCTCCAATGTGACATCAAAAGCACAATCCATAAAGGAACAGATTGATATGCTGGACTTAATTAAAAATTTTAAATGTCTACTCTTCAAAAGACACCGTTGAAAGGACAAGCCACAAACTGTGAGAAACAGTTTGCAAGTCTTATACTTGGTAAAGAACTGGTATCCAAAATATACAAAAATCTCTTGAAAGTCACTAATAGAAAGCAAACAATAAATAAATAAATAGATTATTTATAAATACATAAAAAGATTATATGGATGATATATAAGCACATGAAAAGTTGTCCAACATCATCAGTCCTTATGGAAAACAAAATTAAAACTACAACAGATACTGTTACATACCTATCAGAATGACTAAGATTAAAATGACCCATCACACCAAGTCTTGGAAAGGATGTGAAAGGCCAGAACTCTCACCACACTGCTGGTGGGAATGCAAAATGCTACCATGACTTGGAACTCTCTTAAAATGTTAAACATCCACCTGTCAAACCACCCAACAATTCCATCCTGGTATTTTCTAAGAGCAATGAAAACCTTTGTGCATGCAAAGGCTTTCATATGAATGTCTATAGAAGCCTAATTTGTTATAGCCCCAAACTGGAAGCTCCCCAAATATCCCACAGCAGCTGAATCATTCAACAGAGGCATAATCATACAATGGGATATTTCTAAGCAAAGCAAGAATAAACTCTTTTTACACACTGCAACCTGGATTAGTCTAAAAATAATTGTGGTGACTGAAGGAAGTCAAACAGAAATGAAAACATACTGTATAACTCCATTTATATAAAATTCTAGAAAACAGAAACTAATGTAGAGTGATAGAAGGCAGATCTGTGGGGCCCTAAGGGGAAGGAGTGATTACAATGGGACACAAGGAAACTTTTAGGAGTAAATGAATATATTCGTTATCCTGCGTAATGGTTTCCCTAGTGTCTACATATATCAAAACATCAAATTATACTTTTTAAAATGTGCAGTTGATTATATGTCAACTATACCTCAAGAGACCTGTTTTTCTTTCAAGTATAGATACTGGAATGGTTTTAGTGCCAGAATTCTTAAAATATACTTATGCATACCAAATGGATTAATGATTCCGAATAAAGAAGTAGATGGACTAATTTAACAGCCCTTTTTAGCAAAATTTATTTGTTCTGGGCAGTGGATTTTGAGTGTTAAGTTATTAGGTAACCAATCTGATTAGCTTCTTCCCTTTAAAGTTGGGGTTTTTGTTTTTTGAGGGGGTTTTTTGGTTAATGTGTATTCATCCATTCACGGACTCACTCAGTCATTCAGTAAATAATTATTAAGCACTGACTAGCAGCCAGCATTCTTCTAATACAGTGTCTTTGTTTTTTTTAATGAAGTCTTTCTTTCACAGAATTTGCAATCAAATCAAGCAGATAGCAATTCAAATGCAATTATTAATAGGTCTCTACCCTTTATGGGAAATTATTTTGTGTACTTACTACGTGGTAGACAACATACAGTAGAGGTGAGTAAGGAAATAGTTTTCTATTCCCTGGGAATGTGAAGCCCAAGCTAAGAGACAGACAACAAAGGAGAGTCTATAACAGATGGCTGCGTGCTGTAGAAGCGACCTACTGGGAGGTCATCCCAGACTCCCAGAGGCAAAGATGCTGCAACTGCGTTCTCTAATCATTTCACATCATCTTGCGTAGCTGACTCCTAAGCAGCTTTATCTCCTAAGGTTTGAGGGTTGTGCTCTAGGACAAGAATCTGGATGGTCCTGTGTGATCAACATCACAGTTGGCCCTCTCTGAAGCACCATAAAAGAGGCTATGAACAATACAGAAAACCTCAGGTTCCAGGTCCCAACAGGATAGGAGATACTCAACGTGGTCAAGAGATATTTCAACTGTGATCAGGGCATATTCAAGTCATTCCGTTCTCCTATCTTTGGAACTGTTCCCTGTGTGGCTATTTTTAGCTACCTCACTATAGTAAAGGCCAATCAGCTGAGTCATTAAATACTGAGTAATGCCAATCTCTACACGATAAGAAAGAACAAAGTCTTTAAATAGAGCAAGATAGACTATATATATATATATATATATATCAGAGGTGCTGTAGAAAGGGGGATTATTCCCAGTGGTTTTTAAATTCCAAGTCAAGTCACCTTTCAGAAAGCCAGAGAGAACCTTTATTCAATATCGAATATCAGATTTTCTGTGCTCAGAATCGCCTCTCTTTGAGTCCTTATTCGAGAAGAAACATGAAGGTTTTTTTTGCATGAACAGTGCAGCAACAGTGTTCCTGAGATAACATAAAAGGATAAAGCAGCTTTTTTCTATAGTGCAAAGTGGTCTTACAGGAAATCTGCTGCCAGCTGCATCCTCTGAGACCAGTCTTCACTGGAGAAGTCAAGTGAAGCCGG
Source organism: Oreotragus oreotragus (assembly GCA_006410675.1). NCBI lineage: Eukaryota > Metazoa > Chordata > Mammalia > Artiodactyla > Bovidae > Oreotragus > Oreotragus oreotragus. The sequence continues at coordinate 305,466 of SJYX01006401.1, forward strand.
GGACAGCAGCAAACAAGCACTCTTCTCATCACCTGGCTTTGGGGATGAGAGCAACTTTAGCCAGGCCAGAGAATCACTAGGGTTTCTTCTCTCAGAAAGCTTTTATTCCTTTGGCTTTATTAGATACCAAACCATTTTTTCCTGTCTTTAGCACAATTGGCCAGTATGAACTTCTGAAATAGGCAAGCATCAAGGAATTGTAGATTATTTGAGGTAGAAGGGGCTCAGAAACATCTAACCCAACCTTCTCATTTTACAGATGAGGAGACTATAGCCTAGAGAGTCCAGAGCTTCTCCAATATTACCCATTTCCATTCAGCCAAGAAATATCTGCAAAATGCTATGCATTTGTCAATGAGTCCCCACGACATGTTGGGTTGTAAGAGTAACACAAATTTTTGAGATGGGAAAAATGGGATGACTTCTAAGTCATCTAAGCTATTAAGTGACACGATGAACTTCATTAAAAGACACTTCCTTCTTGGAAGAAAAGCTATGACCAACCTAGACAGCATATTAAAAAGTAGAGACATTACTTTGCCAATAAAGGTCTGCATAGTCAAAGCTATAGTTTTTCCAGGAGTCATGTATGGATGTGAGAGTTGGACCATAAAGAAAGCTGAGCACTGAAGAATTGATGCTTTTGAACTGTGTATTGGAGAAGATTCTTGAGAGTCCCTTGGACTGCAAAGATATCAAATCAATCAATTCTAAAGGAAATCAATCCTTAATATTCATTGGAAGGACTGATGCTGAAGCTGAAGCTCCAATACTTTGGCCACCTGCTGCAAAGAGCTGACTCATTAGAAAAGACCCTGATGCTGGGAAAGGTTGAAGGTAGAAGAAGCGGACAACAGAGGACAAGATGGTTGGAGCATCAACAACTCAATGGACTTGAGTTTGATCAAACTCCAGGAGATGGTGATGGACAGGGAAGCTTGGGGTGCTGCAGTCCACGGGGTCACAAAGAGTCGGACATGACTGAGCAACTGAACAACAACAATGAACTTCAACTTGGATCTTAAGACTCTGACTCCAGTATCCTCTCCAAAACGTGCTGGCTTACAACCCACAAGCCAGGGTTTTAATATTTTCTACTGGTACAGTGGAAGGACCTGACAATACAGCCACTTAAATCACTTTGCCAAGGCAGATCTTAATGTTTCCTCTGCTTACTATCATCCACAGTCTTAGGCCTTGGGTATCAACACTCTTGTTATGCCCTTAACTCTTGGCTGTGAGCCTGTTTAGATGGGTTCTTACTGAAATTCTATTTCATTACATGCAGAAATGAAATAAATGGAGCACAGAGGGCATTCTTGGGGGAAAAGATAAAAACCAAATTATGCATTAGATGTTGTGTCTGGGGAAAGGGATACCCTCATCAGAGACCTCAGACACCTCAGATCCCCATAGAACTGGTCAGACCCCCACTGCAGATGCATCAGACCCCCATAGGACTAGTCACCTGCTGTGCATGCAAGGTCCACAGTGATGTTTCCACAACACATGTCTACGCACGTGTTTGTCCTGACAGCAAAGTACATGCTCATGAACTGGTTTACGGCCCTCCTTGTGACATGGTCCCTGCATCCTCCCTTAACACCCTGATGTGCTGCTCTACCAGCTTCACGTGCGCACACCTGCTCTCCATTCTCACCTCTCTGAACTGCCCTCTCACCTCCAGACCCCTGCATGAGCTATTCCTGCAGCCAGTGAAACTTTTCTTCTCATCCCTGCTCAGAGGGAACTCTCTCTGAGTAGCCTTGCCCGTGTCCCCAGCCCTGGAATAAATGCACCTAGTCTGGGCCTCCTGTCTCTCCATCTCACAACCGTCGTCACACTGTAATGGGAGAGCCTATTTAACTGTGTCCATTTACCAGCTTACTGGTGTACCCAGAGTCAGGCTCAGTGTCTTTCACACAGTACATGCACAGTAACTCTACCAAAAAATAAAGAATCTGTCTGCAGTGCATGAGACCCTGGCTTAACTCCTGGGTTGGGAAGATCTCCCGGAGAAGGGATAGGCTACCCACTCCAGTATTCTTGAGCGTCCCTGGTGGATCAGACAATAAAGAATCTGCCTTCAGTGCAGGAGACCCCGGTTCAATCCCTGGGTTGGGAAGATCCCCTGGAGGAGGGAATGGCAATCCACTCCAGTATTCTTGCCTGGAGAATCCCTATGGACAGAGGAGCCTGGCGGGCTACAGTCCAGGGGGTCTCAAAGAGTCAGACATGACTGAGTGACTAAGCACAATTATATCAAGTGAATGGATGGATGAATGAAAGTATAAGTATACAAAATGGATGAATAATGCTAGGACTTGGTCTATAAGCAATTATACCAAAGCTGCTTCAACTGAAGGCAACAAAGAATGACTACAGAGATTTAGACCTGTCTTTCCCAGTGATGTTTTTTCAGAGAGTTCGTGGGGTCAGCCCAACACAGCAGTCTCTGTCAAGAAGACCACCCAGGCGACACAGAGAAAGCATGTCTGCCACAAATACATGACAGGCTCTAGGAGACTCTAGCTTGCCCTAAAGAACCATCAGCCAACAAAGCAGGCAACTCTGAAGCAAACACACAATGTGCTCTGTGCTACAGAATTTATTCCTTGTTGATACCTGAATGGAACCTGAGATAGACAGGGGCTTAATGAACAAAGACTCGGGAAGAGGCAGCCTGTCCATGGGCAAAATGAAATCACTCTCGATTACCTCCAGTGGACAGCAGTTATGAGCTCCTGTACACAATTTAAAGGTAATCTCGTAATTTAAAAAGGGGGGAAAAATGCCAATCGAACCTAATGGCAAGTGACACTTTGGCTCAGCTGTGATTAGAATCAAGCAACTTTCTCCTGGTGTGTCAGTGGCCGTGGCGTCCCTGGGTTCATAGAGGGTTAATTCTGTGATCCTTGGGGATGCCATAATGGCCCTGGTTATCTAAACCTCGATTCAGAGCAGAGGCTGCAGATTATGTTTCCCTGCACATCCACAGACATATTAGGATATGAAGTGGAAATGACAGGAGGAGAGTATCTCCTTTCTCCTCGGAAATGCCCCAGGAGAGTTTTCCACTGTGACCTCCTCAGACCCTGGCTTTACATTAGAGTTATTGTCCTGAGAGGAGATTCAGTTAGAGCCCCTGATTCATTTCTTATAGTGCTCTCTTATTTATTCTCGGTGGCAGCTAACTTGTAAAATTTTATTATGATTTTTTTCCCTTGGTTTGTGTCATGGAGGGGATTAAAATTTTAAAAAAAGCAATGATTCTATCATCAGTCCTAAATGCAGTTGGATAAATCCACATCAACGCCGTGTGCCCACAGAGGAAACACCGTAACAGGTTGCTCTGCTGCCAATGTGCATTCTCTGGGTTTCAGTTTTGCGTTTCTAGCAGCCCAGAAGACTGAGGGGGAGAGGAAAGCATCAGGCTTCTGGGTCCCACTGGGGTATTGGTCACACTAAGGTGGATTTCCAATTTCACCTTCTCACCAGACAGGTCTTAGGGTGATCCTTCTCAAGCACCGTGTGATCAACCGCCCCTACCACCGACTGGTGAGTCACGAAGATCACCAGCGCTCACCCTAACTCCCACCATGAGCGCTTCCCAGATTCCACTGCACCCGCTGCAAGCCCCACGCCAATGGCACTGAAACAGACACAGCATCCTTTGCAGGCCCACTGCTTTCTGACTACTGTGCTTGCTTATGTAGTTCCCTCTCTGAGAACACCCTGTACTTTCTCCCTCTATGCTTTTTTCACCTAACAGCTACTCATGTGTCCAGAATGAACTCCCCAGACACCACCTCCACCAAGCTGGTCCCAAAACACCCTACTGAACTTCATCAGCCTCCTGAAATAGTCCACTGATTTCCTTTATCCCTTGTCAGACTACACTCTACCCCATTTTTCAGACCAGGCTCTGTCCATCCTTACAGTTCCAGGGCACAGCACAGTCATGGGTATTAGGGTGTATCCAGCACAGCCACACTGGACTTTTCATTTTTAGCCTAGAAGTCATTACCACCAGAAGTGGTCTCGGTCTTCAAGGCTTGGTGAGCCGTCCTTCTTTTTGTCTAAACAGCAAAATTTCTTTAAAATTCCTCACTTACTCATGTCTTCTATTCTCTCTCTTGATCACAAGCTTCTCATGGGCAGAAGGTACGTTTCCTTGGATGATGGGCCCTGCACAGCACCTGAAACAAAATAGGTGCAGAATAAATAAATGAATGAAAAGTATGGAGAGAAAGGCTGCCACTGATTAAGCACCTGACAGATCTTAAGAATGCCTCTGGTGACTCGCACTAGATCTTTGGAAGCCATGATCCCACAAGCAGTTCTTCTAAAACAGGAACAGACGGACGAGAAGCCCTTCCCAGTAGGAGCATTCTACCCCTGCCCTGCACCTTCTGGAAAGCCCAGAACACCATACTGTCATAACGTAATGACAGACGAAAGCTGCAAAATTAAATTCAAGCTCATCTTGCAATTTTGTGTTTAGCCTTCTGCTGCCAACCTAGGAGGTGCTTATAAAACAGCTTGAGGATTTACCACTAATACCTTCCCTAAGACAGCACTGTCTTTTGGCAGGCAGGGCTCCACCAAATTGCTGTTTTGGTGCTGGGCGTGTTGAGGGGATAGGGAAGGGGCACAGAAAACTAATGGGATCACTCTTCAGCTGGGAGTTCACCTTAGCTGGGTCGGCCCAATGGTTTTTGAGTTTTATGATGGCTCTAAATAAAATGGATGTGAACATCCCCAGCCCCAGTCTAAATGATTGTATTGTCTTGGTTTGGGGTTTGTTGTAACACAGGTTTCATTCTCTTCTCTATACTTGATTGCATGCATCCCTCTAGCCTGAAGAGCAGGCAGATTCCACTGTCTTTCCCTCCAGCCTCTGGAGATTCCAGGTTTACATTCCATTTCAAGGCAGAAAACTACATTACCAAAGTTAGTATTAGAGTGAATTGGAGTTGGCTTTGACAATTCTCTCAAATTTGCTGCAACTTTCTAGCTAAGCCATAATTCGGAGGAACCATCTTAATGGATCAGCTGTGTGACTCAGGTAGGAATCAAGTTGAACTCTTAAGGGTGGCAATAAGCTTTACTTTAATGTGGTTGAGAGAGAAATGGATATGACATGATGAAGGATGGGGCTTTGGAATCAGTTTGATTTGAACCTATAATTTACACTTTTGCAAGTTTTTCTCAAGTAGACTTTTGATTGAAATATAATATATACAGAGCAATATGCAAAATTATTACTGCACAACTAGATGAAGTCACACAAGCTGAACACCCCCTATCACTAGCACCCAGATAACCGAACATCACAAGACACAGACGCTCTCTTTCATATCCTCTTAATCACTACCAAACCCCAAGGTAGTGATTATCCTGACTTCTATTGATTGTGCTTGCTTTTGAATAATACAGTGTGGAACCATACAGTATAATCTCTTTTCCACATGACTTCTTTTATTCAAGGTAATATTTGTGAGCTCTATCCCTGCTTGTATGTAGCTACCATTCATTCTCAGTACTGTGTAGTATTCCATTGTGTTAATATACCACAACTGATTTATCTCTCCCATCATTGGATAGATGTTGGGTTGTTTCCAGTTTGGGGCTATTACTGTGAACGTGTCTTTTGAACGTGCCTCTATGAACGTGTCTTTTGGTGAGCATATGTATGCAGCATTTCTGGGAAAGTAATTAGGAATGGACCTGCTGGTCACAGAGTAGCTCATATTTTTCTTAAGACTGGGCTTCCCTGGTAGCTCAGCTGGTAAAGAATCTGCCTGCAATGCAGGAGACGCCGGGTTGATTCTGGGGTCGGGAAGATCCTTTGGAGAAGGGAATGGCTACCCACTCCTCTGTTCTGGACTGGAGAATTCCATGGACTGAGGAGACTGGGAGGCTACAGTCCATAGGGTCACACAGAGACGGACATGACTGAGAGATTTTTCACTTCACTTCATACTAAAATTCACTTTTCCAGTTTCTGGCTGAGTGAACTTAACGCAAGTCATTTAAGATTTCCGAGCCTGTTTCTCCAGTAGTGAATGGGGAACTTTTACATTGCAGAGTTGTTTTAATGGTAAGATCAAGCAATATAAACTATCTGGTATAGATTGGACATTTACGTGATATTCTTCCCAAAGATGTTTAGTGTTCAGTGAATAATTCATGTGCTGTTCTTCTGGCCTTTGTTGCAGGTTGGTTGGAACTCTGTGATGTGAGTACTGGCCAGTGGGGTGTGAATGGAAATGGGATGTGCTGCTCCTGGGCCGTCAAGCCACTTTCCAGCCCTCTTCCTCTGCTACAGAAGCAAGTGGTTGAGAGGTGGTATCCCTCAAGGATAGAGTTCCCCAGAGTCCCCAAGTGACAGCATGGAGCAGAAACTCCAGGGACCAGTCACTGGGTACATTGTTGCACATTGTTGTCGCCACTCATAGACAGATAAACCCAGTACTCAACTGATGGGACGTGGGCCTCACCCCAGTGAAACCATTAGAATTCCCCTTTAAAGTGTTAGTTATACGAATCAGACTCAACAGAGACAGCGCATGTGACTTCATTTCTGAATGGCAAGGAAATCTTTTCTCGCTGGGACTAAAGAGAAAACACTGAAAGTGCTCTTTTGCTGGAATATGGTAATTGTAAACTGAAGGTTCTCTCTTCTCTGTTGAGAAACCAGATTGTAATTCCAAAACTGTGCCTGATGTACCCCAAACATAGCATCGACTTCACAAAGAGAAGGCCCTTGGTGATTATTAGCTTAAAAAAATAAAATCCCCTCCCACCAGGTTCAAAGCCAGCCTCATTCTTTTGTTCCTATAAAGACTTTCTTTCTTTGTGTTCCCTGGTGTCTACATGGCCTATGAGCTTTCTCCTAATGACTAAACTCCTAAAAATACTACAAAGAATGCTTAATAAGGCTTTTGTGTTTTTCCGGTTGCTATAGAGACTGTTTAGTGTAGGATTTTAAGTACGTGTAAATATGTATTTTGGACAGTGTTTAAAAACACGTATAATTTACCCAGCCATAACAGCTACTTCGTAGTGCTGCAGTTTAGGGCAGTAAGGTATATGTAAAGTATTTTATAGTGTGTTATTTATAGTTATTTACTTAATAGCCTATAACGGTTTCTTCCATTGTGCAAAGGAAATAGGCATTTACCCTATTGTAACAATGAGTATCATTTACACTATTGTAGCAACCGATAGTTTTGAGTCCCAAGCAGGCAACTGAATATGCAATTGGTATATAACGTTGAGGCAGGAACAGAAACCACATTGACAGAGAGTTACTAGGCAAACAAAGGGTCCCCCGGATGGAGGCTTGAGCTCATTAGGGAAGTTGTTGACTGAGCTTCTCTGGCAAGATCGGAACCCCCTGTAAAGAGGCCACTCTCTGCTTTGAAGTTACCCCTAGGGATGCACCCAAGGGTGAAATAACACCAATAATAACAGGAACAGCAATTAATAGTTACTGAGCAAACTTGCCTTGGCCACAGGCACGGTGCTGTTTCACATGCACAATCTCATGTAATCCTCACAACACAGTTACTCCGTGAGATGGGTACCGTTACTACCTTTGTGTGTCAGGTAAGGAAACTGAGGCAGAGAGGTGACAGAGCTTGATAGAAATTAGCACAAAACTGGCAGATGGTGGAACTCAGAGTGGAATCCAGGCCTGTCCCACCCCAAAGCTGCGCTTTTACGTGTTGCTCTGTATCCCTCATGTTCCACCAGGGAGTTCATGAGCCACATGGGGGTTAGTTCTTTCTGAGCAGCAAAGCCCTGGCCTGTAGCACACATGCATGTGTGCATACACACACACACACACACACACACACACACACACTCATTCCTAGCACCCAGAGTTTTTCGCAATGGCCAACTCTACTAGTCAGAGATTAAGATAGAACCAGGTCCTTCATACATGTCAGCTCTGAAACCTCACCACAGTGTCAGGTGATGGACTCACCACCCCTTTGCCCAGATGCGGAAGCTGACTCTTGGGTCATGCCCACCCAACATCACATAGCTTATTCACAACAGAACTAACATTCAACACCAGATCAGGCATACCTCAAAACACCGTGCCATTCTTTGAAAGCATAGATACATGTAATGCAGTGTTTCTCAACAATGGGACCATATGTCTTCTAGGGGACATTTAGAACTCCAGGAGACACTTTTGGTTGTCACAGTTGTGGAGAATGCTACTGGTATCTAGCAGGTAGAAGCCAGGGATGGTGCTAGACATCTTACAATATACATAACAGCCTCTCAAAACAAAGAATCATAATCCAGGCCTGTCCCACCCCAAAGCTGCGCTTTTACGTGTTGCTCTGTATCCCTCATGTTCCACCAGGGAGTTCATGAGCCACATGGGGGTTAGTTCTTTCTGAGCAGCAAAGCCCTGGCCTGTAGCACACATGCATGTGTGCATACACACACACACACACACACACACACACACACACACACTCATTCCTAGCACCCAGAGTTTTTCGCAATGGCCAACTCTACTAGTCAAAGATTAAGATAGAACCAGGTCCTTCATACATGTCAGCTCTGAAACCTCACCACAGTGTCAGGTGATGGACTCACCACCCCTTTGCCCAGATGCGGAAGCTGACTCTTGGGTCATGCCCACCCAACATCACATAGCTTATTCACAACAGAACTAACATTCAACACCAGATCAGGCATACCTCAAAACACCGTGCCATTCTTTGAAAGCATAGATACATGTAATGCAGTGTTTCTCAACAATGGGACCATATGTCTTCTAGGGGACATTTAGAACTCCAGGAGACACTTTTGGTTGTCACAGTTGTGGAGAATGCTACTGGTATCTAGCAGGTAGAAGCCAGGGATGGTGCTAGACATCTTACAATATACATAACAGCCTCTCAAAACAAAGAATCATCTGGCCCCAAATGTCAACAGGGCCAAGGCTGAGAAACCCTGATTTAACATAAATAAATATAGTCCAAGATGGACTGGGTGATATTATTTCAGCTGAAGTTAAATGGATTGTGTAATATTGGTTGTTCATTTATCAGTTTTAGCTGAAAAATGAATTTTAAGATTCAGGATTTCAAAACTTTGAATAGTCAACTTGTCATTGTGTGCCATGTTGATCTAGAAAGATACCTAAAATGTTCTTATACACAAAAACATGTTCAATAAAACTTGTGATCAGAATGCACCTTCCAGTATCCAAGATGATATATGTGGTTAGAGATTCTGATCTCATCAAGACACAGAGAGAACCAATAAAATGCTTAGTGACACAGTACGTTTCAGGGAGGACTTGCTTTTCTCATTTACTGCAATATTCATCTTTCTGATTACAATAGCTAGCCCATAGTCAAAGCTCAGTCTCTTTATGTTGACTATGGAATACATATCCCTGTTCATTCCATAACTGAGTGAGTGACTGACTCCCAACAAGAACTGGAATGGCTCCTAGTGAATCCATCAACCTCATCTCTCTGCTCTTCCATCTTCTCTTTTTATTCCTCATGATTATATGTTCGTGGATTCAGTTCAGGATGCAAGCAAGTATCTACTGTGTGCACAGGCCTACTGGGACCTCTCCTGGAATCTCTGCCAGGCTGGTACTCGCTCTAGTCATCATCTTGACTCCTGACTCTAAAAGCTGTACATTGCTCTTGCAAAATACATTCAAGCTTCATAAGGACAGCACCTTTCTCTTCCTCTTTCAGCAACGTGTCCTTGGAGGTGTCCTGTCCTAGGACAGTGTCTGGTATATAGGAAATGTTCACTAAGTATTTGTTGACTAGCTGAATGCATTCTATGATCCTTCATAGGATATTCCTATTCTATGACGATGAAAAACTCTTAGGAATAAAATTCAAGGTGATCCGACTGCTCAGAAAATGTAAACATTAGCATGAAGTCAGTTTTGGACAAGTGCTGGGTGGTATACACAGGGAAGAACCATACCCACTGCAAGGAGGCTGGAAAGGTGTCACAGAAGAGGGAGGGGTCCACAGGAGTTCTCGGAGTAGAGACACCCAACATCTACCCTGTTGGCTAAATGCCTGACATCCAGCATGGGACCTCTACTGCCAGCATCCGCTTACTGGCATCACAGGGGCTTGACTGTGATCTGAAACTTGAGTGTGCTCACTATTCTAGCTATTAATACTTTGTCCTTTGCTAGACCCAACCTGCTCTCTTCCATAATGAGCTGTTGGAGATGTGGGTATAGATTCCCTGGAGTCCTTCCCCCTAGGGGGTCTTGGACTTTAGGACTTACCCTTTAGATGTAAAAATAAAAAGAGCTCTCCTTTATGGAGCCATTTGCATGTCTCAGGTCTTGAGCTAAGCAGTTTATAACTATTATAACACAATCTTAATCTTAATTAAAACCCCACAAGGAGGGTGCAGCTCTTTGCATTTTGCTGTTGAGGAAACTGAGAAGCAGATAGTTTGCATAATGGCTAATCGCTTTTGGCTTTTTAAAAATGCATTCTAAGGAAGGTGCCAAGTTTCTGGGTGGGAACTCAAGCTAAGGGACCGGTAATGATCTTAAATTTCAATGTTAGTCCTTCGTGTCATCACTGGCCTAGCTCCAGCTCCAATAGTGCAGCTTTGCTGGGATTTTCAAGTAAGGAAGCAGGAAGGTGTTGAAAGATTTGAGGAAAACTAAGCCAGAAGAGCTGTAATAGGAAGAAGCTAACAGTGTCAATCACTGAGTCCAAGAGGATTTAAAGAACTCTAGTGTAACATTCCAGAGAAGGCGATGGCACCCACTCCAGTGCTCTTGCCTGGAAAATGCCATGGACGGAGGAGCCTGGTGGGCTGCAGTCCATGGGGTCGCTAACAGTTGGACAGACTGAGAGACTTCCCTTTCACTTTTCACTTTCATGCATTGGAGAAGGAAATGGCAACCCACTCCAGTGTTCTTGCCTGGAGAATCCCAGGGACAGGGGAGCCTGGTGGGCTGCCGTCTATGGGGTTGCACGGGGTCGGACATGACTGAAGCGACTTAGCAGCAGCAGCAGTGTAACATTCAGCTAGAATCAAGATCTAGCCAGTCTGCCCATGGGCAGGATACAGGGACCAGTAGGTCATCCATGAAAACAGTGCCAGCACTTGTCTAGAATTGGTTTCAGTCTAATGTTGATATTTTCTAAGCAGTCTGAATCATCTTGAATTTTACCCTGTTTCCTAACGTTTTCTTCATCAGGATGAGATTTATTCAAATGTAGGAGAGAGGTTCAGGTCACATGGTCCACCCTGGATATCCAAGCTGTCTTGAATTCGGTTTGGGGTCAAGACTACAGCCCATGGGAAGGGTGCAAGTCCAGGCTCCGTTCACATCATGAGCCTGGAAGACTATCAGGTGAATCTTCATGTAAGCACATCCATGGACAAGCGGGGTGGGGGGAGGTGGGAACAGGAGGCATTTGTTTGACAAACACTCATCGAGATTTGTCTATGTTCCTGGCACTGCAGATAGAGTTATGGGCAAGAAAGAGGGCCTGTCTGCACCGAGCTTATAGGCTAGGCATTTCGGCCAGACAGATGAGATATAGGTCAGCCTCTGCTCAGCTCTGCTGCAATATTCACCAGTGGAGAAAGTGCCGCTGGTCTTCTAGAATCTTCCTACTCAAAATGTGGTTCAGACAGCAGCATCAGCACCTCCTGGGGGCTTATTAGAAAAGCAGGATCCCAAGCCTCACCCTGGACCTCCTGAATCATTTTGGCAAGATCCCAAGGGACCCACGTGCTCATTAAAGTCTGCAAGCCTTCCTTCCAGAGTGGGGTCTTTGGTGATTCCACAGTGCATGCAGGGTTTGTCACTTCCTGATACAGATGTCCTCAGAGATATGAAGGTTACACCAGAATCAGCAGAGATCAGGCAAAGGGAAAGCAAAGTGTATTCTCAAGAGCTCCTGGAAATAATTACCGTTCTCTTAATAATAAATGAATAGGCTGCTGTCCCAGAACGCATTGAGAACAAAGCAAAACATGTCAATACAAAATCCAGCAAATAAAACAATCAATTTAAAATAGATTTCTCCAGATGGTTTGCCTGCTCAGGCTAAGGGCCCCGCCCCTTGACTTGCACAGCACGCTGGGCTTAGTTCCGCCTCCACCATTATTTTTGATCTTGAAATTTTCTGTTTCTGGGTCTCCCTCCCATTCTAGACTGTAAGTTCTTTGAGGACCCTCTTTGCTGAAAAGATTTTTTTTAAGGGTTCTGGCAAGAAGTAAAGGATTAGAGGCAGTGGTAAAAGACTGACAAAACAATTTTCCATGTGAAATATTTTCAGCAGAAGAATAACTCATACAGTTCTAAATTCCTTCCTGAGTATGAATTGAAAGGTCCACCCCCCCCCCCCATGCCTTAGCCTGTCTCTTATACACATCTGCTACAGAAGCAAGTGGTTGAGAGGTGGTATCCCTCAAGGATAGAGTTCCCCAGAGTCCCCAAGTGACAGCATGGAGCAGAAACTCCAGGGACCAGTCACTGGGTACATTGTTGCACATTGTTGTCGCCACTCATAGACAGATAAACCCAGTACTCAACTGATGGGACGTGGGCCTCACCCCAGTGAAACCATTAGAATTCCCCTTTAAAGTGTTAGTTATACGAATCAGACTCAACAGAGACAGCGCATGTGACTTCATTTCTGAATGGCAAGGAAATCTTTTCTCGCTGGGACTAAAGAGAAAACACTGAAAGTGCTCTTTTGCTGGAATATGGTAATTGTAAACTGAAGGTTCTCTCTTCTCTGTTGAGAAACCAGATTGTAATTCCAAAACTGTGCCTGATGTACCCCAAACATAGCATCGACTTCACAAAGAGAAGGCCCTTGGTGATTATTAGCTTAAAAAAATAAAATCCCCTCCCACCAGGTTCAAAGCCAGCCTCATTCTTTTGTTCCTATAAAGACTTTCTTTCTTTGTGTTCCCTGGTGTCTACATGGCCTATGAGCTTTCTCCTAATGACTAAACTCCTAAAAATACTACAAAGAATGCTTAATAAGGCTTTTGTGTTTTTCCGGTTGCTATAGAGACTGTTTAGTGTAGGATTTTAAGTACGTGTAAATATGTATTTTGGACAGTGTTTAAAAACACGTATAATTTACCCAGCCATAACAGCTACTTCGTAGTGCTGCAGTTTAGGGCAGTAAGGTATATGTAAAGTATCCTTAGCTGCCCATCCACCCCCAGATAAAGTCGATTCTCAGGGCTTCACATGAGCAGTTAGTATTTGCCAGTCCAGTGACTGGAGTCGGTTCTCTACTAAGACTTTCTGAATGTTCACTAAAGACAACAGATGATACTCAGGTATCTCTGCCCTTCAGCGATGCTTTTCCACACTGACTCTGGGCTTACTTCGGCAGATAGAACAGAAGTAAACTCAAAATAAACAGAAGCTTAAAGGGCCACTTCCATCTGTCCTCTCTCATTGCTGTGTCTTTAGCTTGAGAACCAGTCTGGACTTGCCTGCTGGAAGATGAGAAAACACATGAAGCAAAGTCCAGAACATGGAGAATCGAGTCAAGATCAGCAAAGCCACAGTGGACCTCAGAGAGATAGGTGAACTCTACCAAGCTCAGCTCAGCCCACTAGAACCACCTACCCATCGGCAAATTCAGAGCTCAGCGCATGTGCATCCCTTTGAATCACTGGGTTTTCAGTTCTCCACTACACAGCAATGGCCAATTTCTGTAAGGCACCGAGCAGAAGCAGTTTCCACTCAGAGAACATTTAATTCCTTTCACACATAAATTGTTTTTGCATTTGAATCCCCTGCTCATGCCTAGTGGGCTTTAGGTATGGTTCAGGAAAAAAAAAAAGCCAACAACCTATTGAAACAGACACTGTCTTCAAGCACAGTCACATTTTGGGGACACCTGGAAAGTCACTTAGCAGCTACACTGAGTCAAGAAATGATCTCCAGGAACATTTTAGAGTCAGTCTTGTTTCTTACTATCAATGGAAAATAACTGTGTGAATTTATTAAAGTCTGGTGTAGATATGAGGAGTAGAAAACAAATCATACTTATTTAAATAATTAAAAGAATTAAAGATACATTTGATATCAGGACTCTTTCTAGTGGTAAAGGATGGAAGTCAGACTCAAAACAAGCCCAAAACAAGGCCCGTGTAGGCCCCCAGATGAAGAAACCATTCTCAGACGGCTGTTGAGATACATGGATCCCAGGGCTCCAGTGCTGTCTGTCCCCACGTTTCCATTCAGCACACATCTCCTTCAAGCATATGAGGGAGATGCCACAAGCAGGCCTGGCTCTGCTCATGCGTATAACTTGGAGGCCCTGAGAAAGAGTAGTTTCTCCTAACAGTTCTGGTTCACAAACGTCAAGGGAGGCCTCTGATTGGCCTGACTTGGCCCAACCATGACTAAACAAATCACAAAGGTCAGGTAGGTGGTGTGCTCTGATTGGCCAGGCCTGGTCATGGGGCCAATCTGCAAGGTCAGCCCTTCCCGAGCCACATGGACTGGGGGAGGACGGGTCTCCCAAGTAGGAGTTCTGGGTGAATTACACAGCTCTGTTCGTGACCAGCTGGGTGACTTTCTAAAATTTATATGACTTCTCAGAGCAACTGTTTTCTCAGCCATTCAAGTCTTAGCAGAGATTACAGAGTCTACCTTGGGGGTAGTTGCTGCAAGGAATCTGGAAGGCTCTATAGAGAAGCCAGTTCTAATTCCGCTGTGACTGCTGCTACCATCACCACTCTTGCTGTTACTAGCTGTTAGAATTAATAATAACATATCATGTGGGGCTCACATGGACAATAATCAAAGAAACTGTGAATGCCAAGAGTCTCTTTCAACGCCTTTGAACCCAGCTGAGGGGCCTTAAGTCAGAGAACCTAGCTGTGTCCTCCCGAATTCATTTTGAGCCCCTCTGTGTGAATGTGCATAGCTCTGATTTGACTTCCTTTGTCTCTGCCTCCCTCTCTGTGTCTTTATGTCCCTAACTCTCTCTCCCCGGTCCCTCTATTAAGCTGTCTTNCTGTCCTCTCTCATTGCTGTGTCTTTAGCTTGAGAACCAGTCTGGACTTGCCTGCTGGAAGATGAGAAAACACATGAAGCAAAGTCCAGAACATGGAGAATCGAGTCAAGATCAGCAAAGCCACAGTGGACCTCAGAGAGATAGGTGAACTCTACCAAGCTCAGCTCAGCCCACTAGAACCACCTACCCATCGGCAAATTCAGAGCTCAGCGCATGTGCATCCCTTTGAATCACTGGGTTTTCAGTTCTCCACTACACAGCAATGGCCAATTTCTGTAAGGCACCGAGCAGAAGCAGTTTCCACTCAGAGAACATTTAATTCCTTTCACACATAAATTGTTTTTGCATTTGAATCCCCTGCTCATGCCTAGTGGGCTTTAGGTATGGTTCAGGAAAAAAAAAAAGCCAACAACCTATTGAAACAGACACTGTCTTCAAGCACAGTCACATTTTGGGGACACCTGGAAAGTCACTTAGCAGCTACACTGAGTCAAGAAATGATCTCCAGGAACATTTTAGAGTCAGTCTTGTTTCTTACTATCAATGGAAAATAACTGTGTGAATTTATTAAAGTCTGGTGTAGATATGAGGAGTAGAAAACAAATCATACTTATTTAAATAATTAAAAGAATTAAAGATACATTTGATATCAGGACTCTTTCTAGTGGTAAAGGATGGAAGTCAGACTCAAAACAAGCCCAAAACAAGGCCCGTGTAGGCCCCCAGATGAAGAAACCATTCTCAGACGGCTGTTGAGATACATGGATCCCAGGGCTCCAGTGCTGTCTGTCCCCACGTTTCCATTCAGCACACATCTCCTTCAAGCATATGAGGGAGATGCCACAAGCAGGCCTGGCTCTGCTCATGCGTATAACTTGGAGGCCCTGAGAAAGAGTAGTTTCTCCTAACAGTTCTGGTTCACAAACGTCAAGGGAGGCCTCTGATTGGCCTGACTTGGCCCAACCACGACTAAACAAATCACAAAGGTCAGGTAGGTGGTGTGCTCTGATTGGCCAGGCCTGGTCATGGGGCCAATCTGCAAGGTCAGCCCTTCCCGAGCCACATGGACTGGGGGAGGACGGGTCTCCCAAGTAGGAGTTCTGGGTGAATTACACAGCTCTGTTCGTGACCAGCTGGGTGACTTTCTAAAATTTATATGACTTCTCAGAGCAACTGTTTTCTCAGCCATTCAAGTCTTAGCAGAGATTACAGAGTCTACCTTGGGGGTAGTTGCTGCAAGGAATCTGGAAGGCTCTATAGAGAAGCCAGTTCTAATTCCGCTGTGACTGCTGCTACCATCACCACTCTTGCTGTTACTAGCTGTTAGAATTAATAATAACATATCATGTGGGGCTCACATGGACAATAATCAAAGAAACTGTGAATGCCAAGAGTCTCTTTCAACGCCTTTGAACCCAGCTGAGGGGCCTTAAGTCAGAGAACCTAGCTGTGTCCTCCCGAATTCATTTTGAGCCCCTCTGTGTGAATGTGCATAGCTCTGATTTGACTTCCTTTGTCTCTGCCTCCCTCTCTGTGTCTTTATGTCCCTAACTCTCTCTCCCCGGTCCCTCTATTAAGCTGTCTGTCTTTCATCCATCATCTCCTGGCTTCCTATTCTGCCCCATTTTCCCAGGTCCCCTGCCCAGGCCCCCCCACCTCCCCTCTGCTCACCTGCACTCCCTAGTGGTCTTGACACTCCTGTGATAGATCCCCCACCCACCCAGCTTGCTTCTACCACACCAGCAGGGCTGTCCTGTGCTTCCTTTTCCCTGTCACAAACAGCTGTGTCCTGTCTTGACAGCTTAAACAAACAGATTTTAAAAGGGAGCTTGTGCCAACCCCTGGATGCTCAAGCCAGCACTGCCGGCTGATCCCCTGCAAGAGTAAGGCTTCACCCAGCTTGCCAAACCTGAGGCCTCTGTGTGGGCACAAAGGCCCGGAAGGGGGCCCCGGGCAGCTGTCGGTGGGCCAAAGGGCTCCTCCACACCCGGATGCCTGAGAGGCAGCAGTGCTAAGGCAGGCACCCTGCTATTTGTTAGCAGTGGGCCATCGGGGAGTTTCCACGCTTGGCTTTGATGAAACTGAAAAGGTTGAATCATTAAATGCTTGGAGAATGTGAAGCTGGCACCCGGCCCTGTGTTTTCTGTAATATCAATTATTCCCGGAGAGCGCTGCCGCTTGCTGGGCGGGGAGGTGCTCAGAGAGAGGGCGGGATGCCCCGCTCACCTCTAAGCTGCAGGAGTGACACTGCCAGGGAGAGGGACCATGTGGGCGGTCTGCAGAAAGCCTCTGGGGTCAGGGGAGGGGCCTCCCAGCCTGGAGCAGGTGGGGCGGGGAGAGAGCAGGTAACCCCCTAATTGCCATCCACGGCTCCTCTGTGACTGATCAGATGACACCCGGGAAGCACCGATTATGTGGATGGTGCTGGGGTATGAATGTCCGGCCTCTGCTTGCACCTCTGGGAGGAAGGCCTGGTTACTAGTTTCGTCCCAGAAAATGCTGTTCCATGCATACCCTCAGCTTCTGTGTACACGTCTCCCTACTGTGGTCAGATGTGTCTGAATTCTAGAAGTCTACCTCTGACCAGGTTTTCGCTGTCTCCTCTGTGATGTTTCAAAGGGGCCTGGACTCAGCGTCCAAAAATCACACTCAAGTCCCCTGCCTCACCACACACCTGGTCCCGCCCTCTCTCAGGAAACGGTCCCACCTGTGTGGATCCCTCTCACAGTCCATCAGGTCACCCCCAGCCAAGCCTGCAGCGCATCCTGTCACCTCTTTGTTGTGGTCATCCCCCTGCCCTGATGCCACAGCCTTCCAGGTGGCTGTCACCCAGACAGAGGCAGCAGCTCCTCACCGGTCTCTCCACGTAGTCAGGATGATCCTTCTGAGTGAGATGCAAATCTGATCAAGGCATCCCTGCCTGCTCAGAACCCTGCAGTTATTATGAGAACAATGACGCAGAGACCTTCACAAAGTCCTGCTCTGCGTGCTCTGGACTCCCCTCTCCTCTCTGCTCTGGACACCAGCTCTCCCTCAGTTCCCTGAAAATGCCAGGCTCTCGTCTGCACTTGTTACCCCTTGCATAAAGAACTCTCCTCCGAGCTCTCACTCTTTGCCATTGAATCCTCCAGCTGCAATTTATGTCATACGATGTTTGCAAAAGTAATACAAGATCATTCCATTTCGGGCCACAAACTAATGCCTCCTTTATTTATAGCTGCGTAGTATTCCATTCTATGGCTGTGCCATAATTTATATAAACCATTTACAAAGCCATGTAATCTATCTTTCTTTCATTTTTCCCCTTCCTTCCTTTCTCTCTCCCTCTTTCATTTTTTACTATTTTGAGCAATATTGTAGCAAATAATAATGTACATGAGGCACTGGGAACAAGTGTAGCTAAAGGATATAATCCTAGTAGAAGGAAAGCTGGGTCTAAATGATTGAATAATTGCAATTTGAATAGATATTGCTAAATTGCCCTCCTTGGGCATGTCAAGTGACACTCTCACTCACAAGAGTCTGTTCTCCACAACCAAAATATTACTTTTTTTTGTCACTCTGGGAGGTGAAATATGGATTCTACTAGATATTTTCAAATGAAAGACCTAATAATTACCCAGTGTGATGCTTGTGCTAATGATATCTGAGCAGCATACTAGGGACATAAGTGAGGTTGCTCACATCCAGAAACAACTGGATCCAGATACCCAGAGGCCTTGGGCATCGTGTCTCAGCAACCTGTGCAGAGTACTAGCTAGGAACTTGAGGGGGAAAAAATGACCCACTTTTATCAATTATTAATGAGTCATACATCCAAAGGCATGTTTGGGTACAGGTGAATTAACTGGAGTGACAAGGGAACACGGGAGATTAAAAAAAGAGAGAAGACTGGAAAGGACACTTAGGTCTGGATTATAAAGAAAAATGCCTCTCCCACACGGTGTGAGTACAGCCTAATACTCAGGTGCTTTAACAAACTAAGTAGCTGAGATGGGCTCAGATGGCGTATTGGAAGGTCAGAGTGACTAAGACCATGGACGTGCGACTCAATAGTCCTGACACAAACCTCGCCTCTAGCGCTAGATGTGGAGTCCCACGGAAGTTACCCGACCTCTCCCTGTGACTCAGCTTCTTCATCTGTCATATGGAGATAATGATAACCCCACAGGGTCGTCGGAGGACTAGATCGGATAAGCTATGCAGAGTGCAGAGCATTGAGCCTGGCACCCTAAGAGCTATTTACTGTCCCTCGCCATGACGATGGCCATCATTATTTTATGACACATAGGGTGTGAGCTGCAGCTCACTCAGCAGTGTAAGGCACACGGGCCGTGGGTCAGACAGCACAGGGTGTCTTCCTGGGGACTGGCTTTGCTAGCTGCCCTGCGTGGGTAACTCTCAGTTTCCTCACCTATCAGTTAGGGATAACATGTAACTCACGTCACCTTCGTAAGGATGGGCTGAGATCTGGTAAGTTCTACAGTGCTGAGCACATAAGAGACTCCTCAGTAAGTAGCAGAATCATTTCAAGCCTCAGCCTCCAGCAGAGCAAGACTTAAGGGAAAGGCTTGTTGGGTTCAGTGAGATGTTTCATTTTGCTGTGAGAAGTGGCTCTGCCTTCTCCTACAGACTGTCTCCTGGGACACGGATGTACCCCACCACCACCCGCTGCAGCCAGATCGGCAGCTCCTTCCTGTCTGGCAGGGCGATGCCCTGGGCCCTGGGGAACCTGCAGCTCTGGGCCCCAGCCCTTCCCATCCAACTCCAGGAGTCAAGGCTTTAATTCACTCTGAAAGGGCTTCAGCACCAGCCCGTGAGGTCCTTAAATGTTTTATGAGCTCCCTGAAATGCTCAGATAATTAAAAACGCTTTCTTAATTTAATAGCTCGGCTTAATGAAACCAGGACTTTATGTTTTATTTGGAAAGGGGTGAACATCCCAGTCACACTTATTAATATTTTTAAGAGTGTGCCCAATTGTGTCCAGGGATGGAAGGGAAATCGTTGCTTCGAGGGGGGAAATGGGCTTTTCTGAGCCTGTGACAAGTCTTGGGCTTATTAGAGCTCATTACATCCAGGAAGCCTGAAAACCTAAATTAGCAATCATCGCATGTGACGTGGCAGGCTATTATTAAGGAAGCCACTTGTTATAGAAATGTGGAATTATCAATTAAAAACATAGTTTGCCCAGGCCCCAAAGGTCCAGTAGGATTACCTGTGCTGTCCAGGCAGTCATTTCAAAGGCTAACATGGCGAGAAGACCCCTCTGAGAGCAACCTCTTCTGTCAAGTCAAATAAGTATGACCCTCTTAGGAGAAAAATGCCACGATGCAAACAGGTCAAATGCAAACCCAAATGGTTTGGGCAGAGGGAGGTTGCAACACAAGCCAAGGATGCTAGAGGATACTGGTCACATGGTGTCTAGGAAGGGGGATTCCTTAGAGGGGTCTGCTTGCTTCTCTACAGAGTGGTCTGCCTCGAGCAACGGGATGAGCTTGGACGTCAAGGTCAGCGGTGGTGCATGGGAACTCACACAGCTCAGGGGAGCAGACTGTGCCTGTCTCTTCCCAACTCCATGATCAATGGCATCAGGTTGGTAGCTTGAAATCAGCCATGGTGGGAGTATTTGTATCATGGAGGCAGGCAAACTGCAAATCGGTGCTTTGTCTTTTCTTTGGAGGGCCGGTTGTTAAACATTAACCAGCACCACACGGGATGGAGGTTCAAATCCTGGCTGGCCCATCGTGATGACGATCATGGGAAATTTATTTAACTTTCCTCAACAGTTTCCCTATTAAAAATGGAGACGAAAGACTTTCCATTTAACATGGCTTGGTTTGTTTTCCTCTAAGGTACTTGCCGCCGCCTGACCTTACAATAAGTCTGTATCTGCGTATGGTGCCGTCATCACGCTATTGTCATGACGTCTTTCTCCATAACATGCCTTTGTTCATCCAAAAATGTTTCTCAGGCACCTACTGTGGTCCAGCTACTGGGATGCAGCAGTGAGCAAAGTCGTCAAAAATCTCTCCTCTCGTGGAATATACAAAAAGTAAGCAAATGTGTAAAGGGTGTGTACCCCAGATGGTGCTAAGCACTAAAGGGAAAAACAGGGTAAAGAGGGGACGAGGGCACAGTAAGATAAGACGCAATCACTGCAGCTGTAACTGGGCTACCACGAGGGCATCGCTGGGAAGGTGGCACACGGGAAAAGAACTGCAAGAGGCAGAGAGACGAGCCAGGTGGCCACGCGGAGAAGAGCATGCCAGGCGGAAGGAAGAAGGGCAAACAGGCAGGACTGTGCCTTGAGAGTGTGCGCAACACGCGGGGGCAGTGGGCTGGGAGCGGAGGAGGGAGGAGGGCAAGGTCAGCAGGAGATAGGAAGGGCAGTAGTGATCAGATGTCACAGGGCATCATCCAACCAGCAGAACTTCCTGCAAGGACGGGAAGGTTCTACGTCAATGCTGCCCACAATGGTAGCCTCTGACCATGCATGCCTATGGGCTAGAAGGGTGGCTAGTCCAACTGAGGGATCTGCACCAGCAAGTTTCCATTTTATTTAATAGCAAATAATTTTAATTTAAAAAGCCCACATGAGGCAAGCAGCTGGAGTTGGCGACAGCTCAGCTACAAGGCCACTGTAAGTGATTCTGGCTTTTGCTCCGCATGAGGTGAAGAGCCGTCGGGGACACTGAATGAGGCAGGGGGACGATCTGCCTGGGCTTTTACAGGCTCACTGTGGCCCTCTGCTCTGTAGGGAAGACCTGGGAGGAAGACACGGGTACCACCTGCAGGCCTGACAGATGGCCCCATGGCGGAAAGGACTGTATTTTGCTCTCTCCTCTAGTCCCGGCTCCTAGAACATTGACTAGAACACAGGAGACATTTAATAATTTCTAGGGGGGTTGAATTAAGAATGTCATCGTGCTCATGACTGGCTCACTCAGTGAAGCTATTTCTGCTTTGTCTCAATTTTATGGCTTAGCAATGACATGTGGGCCAGCTTCCCTGGGGGGTTACGTAGATAAGAATTTTGCTGAGAATAAATATCATTCAATAAATCAATATATCTCAAAGTTTATTCTGCAGACCTGAGTTTCATGGACTGTTAATGAGTGCCAAATATTAAAAGATAGACAGATAAAAAGTTCTACAAAGAAAAAAAAACTGGGGAAATGCTTGCAGAAGCAAAATAAAAATGCCTTTACTGCAGTATCAATGCCTTTAATGTACTAATATAAATTGTGCAGCTCCAACGGGGGATAAACACGCAGGATGTATTTTCCAACTGTTTTTGACAATAGAGCCCCTCGTCTTGCCTTAGTTGAGCATCTGGCCCAGTGGCTGCTCGACAGAGCACTCCTTAGGAAATAGTGTGCTCGACTGCTGAGTAATGGAAAGAGGAGGCTGAGCATAGGCTGCCACCCCCAGTCCTTCTCTAACACTTCACCCGGCTGTGTTTTCTCTAGGATTTGACAGTGTCTCCAGCTATCGCCTGCCTTTATGTGCTGCCTTGCCTATGTGACCATACCTTAGGCCAGGGCGAATCCCATGGGAGTGGAGGGGTCCCAGATGGACTTCAGGGCCTACACAGTGGAAGATGCCAACAAGAAGCATTCACCGAAAGACAGAGCTGGAACCGGTGATGACCGAGTCCCTAGGATTCTGTGGAATGACCCTGATCTGGGCTCTTGCGAGCACAAAGGAGAATCCGACACAGCCTCTGCCTTCAAGTTTCTCGCTATGAATCCAAGATTAACTATACATGCTTGAGAAGCAAGCTGGTGAGAAAGGATAGAATTTGACAATTAGTGATCCCAGATAAATGCTATGGGAACTGAGTCCCTGGGGTCACCTGGGCTTGCGGGGGTGGTCAGGGAGGGTCTTTGGAAGAGGCACAACTTGGGTCATCCTTGGCAGTGAGGGTCAGAATGCCACTGAGAGGCTGGGGAAGGCACGCCAAGCACAACAAATGGTGTTTGCCCAGCACAGAGCAGGGCATGCAAGAGGACAGAGGCCAATCTCCTTGGGCAGTGGGCTGCAAGCTCCACATCTCAACCCACTGTGCTCAGCTGCATGCACAGAGTAGGTGGCCAACAGGGACGACTGAAAGGACAGCAGTACAGAGTTAATGCTGGTTGAGAGCAGGCGCTAAGCATTTTGCCAGGATTGCCTATCTCATTTAACTCTCCCTAAACCTAAGGGGTGGATATTAAGGCACTACTATTGATGAGGAAGAAAAGCTATGACCAACCTAGACGGCATATTAAAAAGCGGAGACATCGCTCTGCTGACAAAGGTCCGTATAGTTAAAGCTATGGTTTCTCCAGCAGTCATCTACGGATGTGAGTGTTGGACAATAAAGAAGGCTGAGTGCCGAAGAACTGATGCTTTTAAATTGTGGTCCTGGAGAAGATTCTTGAGAGTCCCTTGGACAGCAAGGAGATCAAATCACTCAATCCTAAAGGAAGTCAACCCTCAATATTCATTGGAAGGACTGATGCTGAAGTTGAAGCTCCAATACTTTGGCCACCTGATGCAAAGAGCTGCCTCACTGGAAAAGACCCTGATGCTGNGAAGATTCTTGAGAGTCCCTTGGACAGCAAGGAGATCAAATCACTCAATCCTAAAGGAAGTCAACCCTCAATATTCATTGGAAGGACTGATGCTGAAGTTGAAGCTCCAATACTTTGGCCACCTGATGCAAAGAGCTGCCTCACTGGAAAAGACCCTGATGCTGGGAAAGACTGAAGGCAGGAGGAGCAGGGGGTGACAGAGGATGAGAGATTGGATGGCATTACCGATTCAAAAGGACATGAATTTGAACAAGCTCTGGAAGATAGTGAGGGACAGGGACGCCTGGCGTGCTGCAGTCCATGGGGTCACAAAGAGTCGGACACGACTGAGTGACTGAACAGGAGCGTCGATGAGGAAGCTGAGTCTGGACAAGAAGTGCGAGAGCCTTAGCCACCAGGCAGTACTGCCTCCTCAAACAATTAGACATCCTGCGCGGAGGTCCATGCTCCAATAAAGATTACAGTGCAGCAGAGAGACGCGGAGATCTTCTCAAAGTTGGGATCTCAGAGGTGGAAAGATTTGTATTTGCTGGAGAGGGGCATGGGAGGGCTCGGGGAAGTTTCCACAAAGAAGGTGACATTTTAGCAATGTTTTGAGGAAAGGATGTCACCACTTGGCAAGAAAGGCTGGAAGGGCGAGCATCACAGGCAGGAGGCCCAGCGTGGGAGGAGGTGGGGAAGCAAGACCCAGTGTGTGTGTCAGGATCACACGCAAAGGCCAGTCTCTCCCAGCTCACGTTTGAGTGAGTGTTTGAATATTCAAACCCACGTGTAAAACAGCAATGACTGCCAGACGTCTCAGGAGTCATTAAAAAAAAAAAAATTATTTCTTTAGAATGTTCTGGCAACAAAAAGCCAATTAAAACCCCAGGAGTCTGTCACTGAGCATACAAAAACCAAATCCTTCTGAGGCCATATCTCCTCTCCTCTGGTTCTTTCTCTTCATTGATCGTATTTAATTGGAAGAAGAGGCCATGGGTAAAGCGGCTGTGAGAGCGTGGATCTCACTTAAAATGGGCCCCATAATAATTATTGACTGTCCCTACTATAATAAGCCGTATAATTTATCGCTACCAGCTTCGCTTCCTAGGCCTCATATCAATACCACTCACATGCGGTGCTAGGAGGGGAACAAGTGTCAAGCAGGGAGCACAGGCTTGTTTAACACTTTATCCCTTCAAGTCACTCTCTTTGAGATGCATTAGCCAGAATTGGGAGGAAAATGGCACAGGATAGAGGAAGGAGGTGAAGCCCTGGTGTTGGGCTAAGCTGCCTTTGGTTCCTGTTTTTTCCATGTAGTAGCAGTCTGTGACTCTGTTTTCTCTTTCTCTGAAATATGAATACTATCTTTCAGGGTTGCTGAATAAATCAAAATTAACATGCATGTAAAAGAACCTGACCCAAGGCTGAGCTTAGTAAGGGTTTGATATATGCTTGCTTCCCAGTGACATTTTCTGTCATTTGTGGGACAGGATCACCATGGGTCCCTGTCGAGGGCCTATTCCATGTTCAGCTCTGGGATGGTGGATGATGGAAGATACAGAGGATGGAAAAGATGTGTCTTTGGCGATGGCGGGGCTTGGAGTCTATCTGAGGGCACAGGTTGCACAGACATGAAGGAACGAGGGAGAGGACAGTTTCCATTCGCAGCTGGCTTCTGAGTGCTAAAGGAAGTCAGAGGATGCGTGATGGAAGGCTTCCACATGGAAGTGAGACTTACGGAATCCCTAGGATTTGAGGTGCTAGATGATCAGGGAGGGAAAATATCATGAGAGAAGATCCCAAGTTGAGATGGTCTTCAGGTGATTAAGAAAACTTAAGTCTGAAACCTGCCAATAATCAAGTTTCAGTCTTCAAGTTGCTAACAGAGTGGGCTCTGGAAAATTCTAGGAAGGCCCAAGATCTGAAACCAGAAATTTATGATTCCTCAGATGTCCAAGTGGTGTTTTGCTGGTGGCTGATACTCCCTTGATTGTTGATGTATTTGCGTGGTTCTCTGAGATGGTGCAATTAACCTTTGCACCTTGACCTGAACATTAGTCATTTTAATGAAGCAAAACCTAAGGATGCTCCCCATCATCATCTCAAAGTGATGCTGTAGCCAACACTGGGGAAAGGAAAAGTTGCCCCCTAGCTACCGATCATTTCAGTGTTTCCTAATTTCCCCAAAGACCTGTCTATATTTAGAAAAACTATGCCTGTGATTTCATGACAGAGTACACGTAGGAATTGCTCAGATCATATGTTTGTTCTCTTTTTTGTTCTAGACGCTGCACAGAACTCAGTAATTTTGCCATGCACTCACTTGCGACCAAGGCTTTGCACTCCTCTGTCCATGAAATATTCCAGGCAAGAATACTGGCATGGGTTGCAATTTCTTCCTCCAGGGGATCCTCCCAACCCAGGGACTGAACCCATGTCTCCTGTCTCTCCTCCTTTCACAGCTTTGCATAACTTCAAGAAGAATGCATGTTGGAAGAGAGAAGCCACCAAGAGCTCCTGTGGTTTGGGTTTTACTGAATGTGATGCTTAGTGAGAAGCTTCTCTGGGAAGATAAGATGAAGAGACCAATTTATATGGCAAAGAGGCAGTAAAATGCCATTAAGCCACAACTGGTTTTTGCAGAATGGCTGCCAGGTCAAAACAAGAATAGTTACCTGCTGTTTTACCCTCTGGGGTCTTGCACGGACCATGCCAGCTAAGTCTAGGTCTTATTTTCTGGTTCTTGAGTTTCTTTTAACAGGACCTTAACCCGTAACTCACTCTTGTGCCCTGCTCTTTGAAAACCAAACTGTAGCCCCAACATACATTCTTGTGACCACGACAACACTTAGCGCCTCTGCCGACCCTGCCCTGCCCCTGTTTTCCACAAGTGCAATCAGTTCTGTGACGTCGCTGTGCTCTAGGTCTTGAATGATCAGTTCATTTAAAAACACCCGAATGCCATTCTCTATACCACATGTTCTGGACGTAAGGGCCCATCCAAGACTTTCATCAGTTCCTTGGTTTATCTGGGACTGTGCCGGGTTTCTGTGGCTGCGTGGGCTTTCCTCTAGTTGTGGTGAGTGGGGGCTGCTCTCGAGTGGTGCGTGGGCTTCTCATCACAGCAGCGTCTCATGCTGTGGAGGCGGGGCGCAGCTCTAGGACGGGCGGGCTGTGGTAGTCGTGGCCTGCGGGCTCCAGAGCACGATCTCCAGAGTGGTAGTGCACCGGCTTGGCTGCTGCAAGGTCCGCAGGATCCTCCCAAACTGGAGATCAAATCCGTGTCTTCTGCACTGGCAGGTGACCTCTTTACCACTGAGCCACCAGGGACACCTCAAGACTTTTTCTAAATAACTTGCTGAGCAGCTAGTATATACTAGTCACTCTCCTGGAGAAGCAAACGTATGCAGACAAAGTTCCTG
Organism: Oreotragus oreotragus; assembly: GCA_006410675.1. Taxonomy (NCBI): domain Eukaryota; kingdom Metazoa; phylum Chordata; class Mammalia; order Artiodactyla; family Bovidae; genus Oreotragus; species Oreotragus oreotragus. The sequence continues at coordinate 332,492 of SJYX01006401.1, forward strand.
ACTTCAAGAAGCTTAGTTTATTCAGTCACAAGATATGTCCTCCATACCCTCCTTCCTCTCAGTGGAGAATAGGTTTCATCGTTAAATGACTCGAAAACAGAGTTGAATCCCCTTACCCTATCCATATCCACTGTGGTATCTCAGGATGACAGGTTTCCCATTTTTTATTTTTTCCTTTCCCACCTGGCCACACCCCAGTTAGTCAGTCATCCTTTGGGAAAGAGCTCAAAGACGTCCTTTTTCTTCCTAGGACTGATCAACATGGATAACTGGGCTTACTATGCCCGGTTAGTAAAATCTCAGCCCAAACAAAATCAACACTTTTTTTCACCGTGAAACGATTTCCTTAGTAAATGCACGAATTATTTCTGGTTTTGAAATAGCAGAACTGGCTTTACAAACTCCCATAGTCCTTTTACAGGACTCTGGAAGGATGTAGATGGTGGATTATATACTAGTCACTCTCCTGGAGAAGCAAACGTATGCAGACAAAGTTCCTGACTTCAAGAAGCTTAGTTTATTCAGTCACAAGATATGTCCTCCATACCCTCCATCCTCTCAGTGGAGAATAGGTTTCATCGTTAAATGACTCGAAAACAGAGTTGAATCCCCTTACCCTATCCATATCCACTGTGGTATCTCAGGATGACAGGTTTCCCATTTTTTATTTTTTCCTTTCCCACCTGGCCACACCCCAGTTAGTCAGTCATCCTTTGGGAAAGAGCTCAAAGACGTCCTTTTTCTTCCTAGGACTGATCAACATGGATAACTGGGCTTACTATGCCCGGTTAGTAAAATCTCAGCCCAAACAAAATCAACACTTTTTTTCACCGTGAAACAATTTCCTTAGTAAATGCACGAATTATTTCTGGTTTTGAAATAGCAGAACTGGCTTTACAAACTCCCATAGTCCTTTTACAGGACTCTGGAAGGATGTAGATGGTGGAGACGCAACCACAGCCGGGAACAACTAGAAATCCTGAGAAACTTTCATCTGTGTGTCCGGTACTTTTCTTGTCTCAACTCTGCCACTTGCTGTGTGACCTTAGGAAGGTCACGGGCTCTCTCCAGGTCTCAGTTTCCCCTTCTGTCAAGGGTGGACTATACAGACCCAGAGGATGCAGTGAGATAATGAGGAAGCTTCTTACTGAAGTACCTGGTGCATTTTTTGGAACATGGTCCAGTCCAGAAAGCAGAAGGTAGCTGTTACTGTTTTTCAGATTCCCTTTAGCCCACTCTCTTTTCAACTTTCTTACTGCAGAACAACCCATGGCATTTCAGAGCATGGAGCACTAGATTTTAAGGATGAAGTTGAATAGGATGGCTTGGCCAGGAGAGGGAAGAATTCATGCAGGTGAGCTGGCTGGTTTCCATAAACCACACAGAATCTAGTTGGAAGCTGTGGTGTTTTCTATGACTGGGAGACAAAAGAGCGGCCGCTGTTGACTACATCGATGTGTCGGTCCGGATCTGGCGAGGCTGGGAGCCGGAGAGAGGCCCAGGAGAGCCTGGGCACGCGTTACCTGGGCCTGAGCAGATCGTTAGTGGTTGATGCAGGCTCCTGAGGAATCTACACTGTGCCAAGCTCACGCAGGATTACTGCTTGAGGTGGGGCTGCTAAGGTGAGTTTGGAGAGTTTGTCCCAGTGAAATGTGATATTCCAAATCTCTCTTGGGCTCACATTGAGAGAAAAGATGAGACAAAAAAGCCAACTTTCTTTTACTCCACCAACCCAGATTTGTGGGAGCTGTGGGGGAAGGAGCTAGTGTCTTCATTGCTTGGTTTATTGAAGTCTCCTGGCTCCATCATAGATGGAGTTTACAGTTGGTTCTAAGAAGTGATGAAAGCCCATCCATTCTGACTTTCACCCTCACAATATGGAGGCTGCTCACCGGGCTCCTCCAGCCTTCCCCACTGCTGGTTCCTTCCTCCCCGGGAGAGGTCGGCAGCCACTGGGTCACTGTTTAACACTCCACGTGTGACTGTCTTCCGTCACCTCGCGGCCTGTGAGTTGCCTGGGTTAGAAGCTGCGGGCAACACTGGCGAATGCTTAGGTAAAGAGCAAAGACATGGCAAAAGCCCTTCTTCACGTGCTGTTTGTCGGAGCTCTAGGCCATGAACTTTGTGCGATTCTGCATGTGATGCAGTGACATGTCAATAGGCACACATGCTTGTTATCACTGTAGATCGTCTGGGGTGATCCATTCCACTCAGAATGAAGAGTTCTGCCTCCTGCTTGGCTTGCTATTCAATTTCCAGGCAGCATCACTTCAAAATTGTAAGAGCTGGCTTTAATTTCATTTTGTGGGAACATACCTCTAGTACATTAAGTATCTTTGAAAGAAAGTGAAAGTCGCTCAGTTGTGTCCAACTCTTTGTGACCCCATGGACTATACAGTCCATGGAATTCTCCAGGCCAGAATACTGGAGTGGCTCCTTTCTCCAAGGGATCTTCCCAACCCAGGGACCAAACCCAGGTCTCCTGCCTTGCAGGTGGATTCTTTACCAGCTGAGCCACCAGGGATTAAAACTGTAACATGTAGCTAACTGCACCCACAGCTGTGTCCTTAGAAATCCTGAGGACACAGAGGTCTTTTCTTAAGCCATACATCTTCAGAGCNCTCCAAGGGATCTTCCCAACCCAGGGACCAAACCCAGGTCTCCTGCCTTGCAGGTGGATTCTTTACCAGCTGAGCCACCAGGGATTAAAACTGTAACATGTAGCTAACTGCACCCACATCTGTGTCCTTAGAAATCCTGAGGACACAGAGGTCTTTTCTTAAGCCATACATCTTCAGAGCAGACATGTATTGTATTTATATAATGAAGCAGTTGTCTGACTAGCTACGTAACAACTCAGGTGTTTTTAAATAAGTGGAAAAAATGTAGCATGGAAACTTAATTCCGCTCCTGAAGCAGGTTGATAAATCTAGCCAAACATCTTTATTTTTTTTTACAGTACATTAAGGGAACATTTTTATTTAGTAGAGCCATAGATCTTCACATTATTGGGAAGTGTGTTCTTATATTGTATTTTTGTCTTCAGAATTGCCTTAGGAAGACATCCTTTCACTGGGAGTCCTATTGATGTTATTCTGGGGGAAGAAACTCAGCTCAAACTTGATTTGAATTAATTGGACACTACAGAACTATACCCCTCAACACCAAAGGCTTTGTCTGCAGAGGAGTTTTGCTTTCAAAAGCATGGGAAAGGTTTTTTTTTTTTTAACTGGATGATGAATACATGGTTTCCCAAACTATTCTCTCAACTTTTTTGTGTGTATTTTGAAATTTCGCTTAATAACTAGTCCTTTAAAAGGAACTGGCAACACAGGGGGAAAGGATACTTATGAAAAACTGCTAAAATTAATTTCCTATAGATACATCAGCACTCACTGTGTCCTAGACTTTGAGCTAGGGAGCACAGAGTGGAAAGAAGGCACTGCTCTCCAAGAAGCTCACCCTTCGGCTGAAGTGGCAGATGTTTCCTAAGGACTGAATGTTTGCCACCACTCCCCACCCCATCCCCAACAGTTTTCGTGTTGAAATCTAAACTCCGATGTGATAGTACTTGGAAGTGGAGTCTCTGGGAGGTAACTGGGTCGTGAGGGTGAAGCCTTCATGAATGGGATCAGTGTCCTTACAAGAAAAGACTCAAGAAAGATGGCTTCTCTCTCCCCTCATCTGCAAACCAGGAAGAGCGCTCTCATCAGACATCGGATCTGCTGGCACCTTGATCGTGGATTTCCCAGCCTCCAAAACTGCGAGGAGTAAGTGTCCGTTGTTTAAGCCACTCTGTCTATGATACTCTGTTAGAACAGCCTGAACCAAGGCACTGCTGTACCTATAGTTCTGAAGACCACATGAGCTGTGATGGGCTAAACAGAGCAACAGTGAAACTGTTCTAGGAGCAGAGCTCCTGCAATTTACTTCAACAGATGGACTCTGGGAAAATTTCCTAGAGAAGGGAATAATTGAGTGGATATTAAATGATGATCATGAATTTAAAATTCCAAGGAAGGTGTACACAAAATGGTACAGATACAGATTAACAAGGATGGCACTACAGGGAGCGATCCATGTTCCCTGACTCCCATAAAGGGGTCTGGAGCTATTTGGGGGCTAGTTATTACTAAGATTCAGAGGGAGATGAGGCTAGAAAGCTGAGTTAAAGGCACATGACATCCAAAGCATTCAGTCTCAGGATGAGGCACGTGAAATTTAACTTGGAAAATTAGAAATTCATTCAAAGGATGGGATAAAGGGAGTATAATGCTTCCAATTTGGTTTTAAAAGAATAATGTTGTTAGCAATGTGAAGGATTTCAGGGTTTAAGCTTGATTTTAGCCAGAAGTTAGCTCATTAGCCAGAGTGCCTTCAGCGGTTTCAAAGCAAGGCAGTAAGCTTGCGTGAAGCTGGGTGGCAGCGGATCAGGGAGGGCGCACTGCATGCAGGACACAGAGGAAGGTTTAGACGACACTCAGCACTGACTGGGTGGAGTGATGTAGCACCTACCACTGCGTAACTAGTCGCCAGACTCCCAAGTTCCTCCTCATGCTCCTTTGATGTGAAAGGCTTCCTGGTGCTGCTCAGCCCCACCTGGTGCCTAGCTCAGTTAGAGGGTAAAGAAAGGGCAGGAAAGGTCAGAGGGGAAGCGAGAGAATAAACGGCTGATGTGGGATAAGGTAAGGAGGGTTCAGGGAAGAAAAACCACTGACGGTCAAAACAAGGGAAGCCCATTCAAGACCACCTTCAAGGAACTCACAGAGTTGAAGGGACCGAGGATAGATCTTATTACAATAGCAGCATAGCCTCTTTTTTCCTGTTGACGCTCTCATTTAGGTACCATGGCTCATGCAACCTGAGGATGACCCAGGTCCAGATCTTCACCCTGAGACCTACCTCATGGATCCACTTCCCTGCCTATTGACTATGGCTCAAGGAGGTGGTCAGGGCTAGGATGTCAGTCAAAGACAGTTGTTAACATCCCAATGGCAGCTCAAAGTGAAGGAGGAGCTTCCACAGTCATCGGTTCTTTATTCTTATTAATATCTCTGAGATTTTGGTAGCATTTTACAGATGATGAAGCAGGCCTCTCACCGGAATGAGCCAGACTGGACTCAGGTGCATGGCTGTGTGCAGTACTGTGATATTGCCCACATGCACAGGCCTTGAATCCCAAGACCCCATGTCTTTTCATCTCTTGTTTATCCCTTTGGTAATCATACATCAAATGCCAACTGTCAGGCACTGTGCTAGACACTGAGGGGAACATTGTATACATACAGACACAATTTCTGCTCTCAAGGAAATTACAGTCTGGCGAGAGAGAGATGTCTCAAATAACAAATAATATCGAGAAAGAACAAGACCAGCCCTCAAGGGAAAGAAACGCTGACCCATTAGATCTAGAGATATTTACTGAACACCCACTCTGTGCCATACCCGCTAGTGAATCCTGGAGATACAGAGGGACTGCAATGTGTGTCCTCTGAGAACTTGCTGCCTAGAGCAAGAAGGAGCCTTGTAAACACAGCCATGTAGCATGAGGGGGCCAACAGCGTGGGACCCTGGCAGAGCGGTTAGCCGTTTGGAGATGCAGATCTAGGATCAGAGCAAGGGTTTCAGTGGCTGTACAGGAAGTCACTTGCAAAGAAGGAGTATGAATTCCTCGAGCGCATGTAGAACTGTGCCTCCAATACGGTACATAGAGAAAGGCCGTTAGAAGGACGCCTTTCTCTCTTTATCTGGAAAATCAAGGAAGTCTCTGAGCGTACATTGCACCATGTTGGTAGAAGTTCAGGGCTATTTATTTATTAGCTTAGGGTTTATTTATTGGCTTAGGGTTGATTTCCATTGCCACACACCAGCTCTGTGTTCCTAAACCAGTGTGCATCGATAAATGCTTAAATTTTTAAAACGGTGTGATTAAAAGAAAAGGCATCTCTCTCTATTCAGACCAGGAAGGAATTGTCTTAATGTGTGCGGGGAGAGGCTCAGCACCATGCCCCTCACTGTCTCCTGGCAGGCAGCAGGAAGCACTGAGTCTCACTCTCTGTGACAGGGGTCCTCAGATTTGCAGCGGAGACGCCCAGTCACGCCGTGTGCTGAGAGGCAAGTTCAAGAACTCCCCCGTGGCTGGAAAGAGTTCATTTTAACCAAAGAAGCTAGGGGTCGATGGCCTCTCAAATGAAATAGATAAGGCGAACAGAGGGTTCTTGTCAGAAACAAATGTTATGTCTCTCCCCTCCTGAAAAGCTTACAGATAGTATCAGTAGGAGTCTAGTTGGACCTAAAACAAGTCCCCGAGAAGTAATATTAACCAGACGCTTGGCAGATCGTTTATTTATCTCTCCCTAAATTCAATAAAGAGAGCCATATATAAATAAGGGAAAATAATGCAACTGTTAGTCATTTATCACTGGATAGAAAGCCATTGTTGCCCTTATCTCTTCAATGATGTTCTATTTCCACTGGTAATGAATTACAGGGTTGCCACATCCCTGTGACAGGGGAGCCCAGTTAGGTGCCACAGCTCAGACCCTACATCCCGAAGGCCAGGTGGCATCTGCCCTTAGATTCCTGTGGGCAGTCCAAGGTCAAGGATTGGTATTCTGCTTGGGAGGAAAAGACATTATTTCTAAGAAATATTTATTCCTATCTTTTAGGTGCCTCTGAGGGAGGTATGGTTAAGGGCTCATTAATGAGGCAGCATTTTATTCATTATTTGCAGAGTTCCCATCCTCCTTTTGGCCATTTACTAAAGGAACATATTCAGCTTGGCGGGTAGTTAGCACAGTTTGCAATTTACCGGAGTTGGAGGCTGAGGAATCAAAACAATGGCTCATTTGTTTGATCACGGTGTTCATTTTATTGATGAAACTGCTGCTGCTGATGGTAGGTACTGCTTACTGCGTACTTACCACCCGGTGGCTGAGATGGTAAAGAATCCGCCTGCAATGCGGGAGACCTGAGTTCAGTCCCTGGGTGGGGAAGGTCCCCTGGAGGAGGGCATGGCAACCCACTCTAGTGTTCTTGCCTGGAGAGTTCCCACGGACAAAGGAGCCTGGCGAGCTACAGTCCATGGAGCTGCACAGAGTCGGACACAACTGAGCAACTAAGCTCACACATGCGCATGCACAGGCATCTAACGCACTTTACATGGCCTACTTTATTTAGTTCTTCCCATAGATTTGGGTGTGGGTCCTATTTTAATTTTTGTTTTACAAGGGAGGAAACTAAAAACCTGAGAGGATGAGTATCTTGCCCATTGTCACAGAGCCGTTTAGCAGTGAGAGGAGACTTGAATCTAGGGCCTGACTCCATCGCCTTTCCTGTGAGCTCAGCTGGACAAGCCTATGATATACCTTCTGATTGGCATGCATGATGAGGAAGTGAGGACAAAACCACTGGATGGCATCTTGTAGAGCAGAGCAAAGAACGTGGACTTAGGGCTACTGGAACCAGCAACATTCATTCTAAAGAGTGAAGCTGATATGGCCGGGTTTGAATTTTAGGAATCCCAATCTCTGACAGCACTGCAGGACACAGACAGAGTGAGAGCACAGAGTCTGTGCGGCAGGCCAAACAGTGGCCCGTTGAGCAGCAGGCACTAGTGAAAGAAGGCGACAGTCACGAAGATGGTCAGGGAGGCACAGCCCAGGTCAGTTCAGTTCAGTTCAGTCGCTCAGTCGTGTCCGACTCTGCGACCCCGTGAATCGCAGCATGCCAGGCCTCCCTGTTTGGGGAAGGCAATGGCACCCCACCCCAGTACTCTTGCCTGGAAAATTCAATGGATGGAGTAGCCTGGTGGGCTGCAGTCCATGGGGTCACTAACAGTCGGACAGACTGAGCAACTTCACTTTCACTTTTCTCTTTCATGCATTGGAGAAGGAAATGGCAACCCACTCCAGTATTCTTGCCTGGAGAATCCCAGGTATGAGGGAGCCTGGTGGGATGCCATCTATGGGGTCACACAGAGTCGGACACGACTGAAGTGACTTAGCAGCAGCAGCAGGCCTCCCTGTTTATCACCATCTCCCGGAGTTCACTCAGATTCATGTCCATCAAGTCCGTGATGCCATCCAGCCATCTCATCCTCGGTCGTCCCCTTCTCCTCCTGCCCCCAATCCCTCCCAGCATCAGAGTCTTTTCCAATGAGTCA
>SJYX01006401.1:346097-366871 GCA_006410675.1 Oreotragus oreotragus
GACTCTGTGTGACCCCATAGACGGCAGCCCACCAGGCTCCCCCGTCCCTGGGATTCTCCAGGCAAGAATACTGGAGTGGGTTGCCATTTCCTTCTCCAATGCATGAAAGAGAAAAGTGAAAGTGAAGTCGCTCAGTCTGTCCGACTGTTAGCGACCCCATGGACTGCAGCCCACCAGGCTCCTCCGTCCATTGGATTTTCCAGGCAAGAGTACTGGGGTGGGGTGCCATTGCCTTCCCCATAAAGTACTCTAAAGGAATTCGAATGAAATGTTATGGCCATTCAGATAAGGAAGGGAACACTTCCAGCTAAGAGAAGCAGGGGAAACCACACAGGGGCTGTTGCTTTGTAGCTGCTCCTTAATGTATGAATTATGACTGTAAATCTCAAACTTTGTTTCATCAGAATCACTTGAAGGGTTTGTTGAAACAGATACTGCTAGTCTGAGGTGGGGCCTGAGCGTCTGCCTTTCTAACAGGCTCCCAGCTCGTTACATACTTATGGCCCACACTTGGAGAACCCAGGAACTAAGAAAACTTGGGAAGAAAGTATAAAGAGTGAAAAAGAGATTCCAAATGAAAACTCTTCCCCACTCAGAAGTTAGCCTCACTGGGTCCTAAAATAACCCATCACTCTCCCCCAACCCCTCGAAAAAGGCAATCTGGATTTTCCTCCCTCTTAAGTTATAAAAATTTATGGCAAGAACTTGGATTCCTATAACTAACCTCAAACTTCTCTTCAAGTATTACGTCTGATCCCAGGTTGATATGCAAGATACATCTAATTAAAGCACATGGAAGGTAATGTGTCCCATCCTCAGTAATTCTGGCCCACCTTCAGGTTCACTCTATGCTAACCTTTTGTTTTAATCCATCCATTTCTTAGTTTTTACTTAAATTTATTTAAAATTAAGTTTATTTCTAAAAGAACTACTGTAAATGCATAACTGGTATTATTTGCCCTAAGTTAAAAGTGACTTGTAAAAATAAGATGTGAAAATGTAATCCTGCTATTAAATTTTAACTAGATATCATTGCCAACTATAAGGTCTGAGCCTGAAGTCTGCTTGCTGCTGCTGCCGCTGCTGCTGCTGCTAAGTCGCTTCAGTCATGTCCGACCCTGTGTGACCCCATAGATGGCAGCCCACCAGGCTCCCCCATCCCTGGGGTTCTCCAGGCAAGAACACTGGAGTGGGTTGCCACTGCCTTCTCCAATGCATGAGAGTGAAAAGTGAAAGTGAAGCCGCTCAGTCATGTCTGACTCTTAGCGACCCCGTGGACTGTAGCCTACCAGGCTCCTCTGTCCATGGGATTTTCCAGGCAAGAGTACTGGAGTGGGTTGCCATTGCCTTCTCTGGAAGTCTGCTTAATCTTCATTAAAAGAGGGGATTAGTAGAAATAAGAAAGGGGTGAAAGTATCTGATAAAATACAGGAATCTCAGTAAATCTGAATTCCAGATAAACAACAGGTACCTTTTTTAGTATAAGTGTGACCCCATGCACTATCGGAGGTGTACTTACTCTGAAAATGTAATCTGCTTATCAGAAACTCAAAGTTAATTGGATGTATTATGTTTTTATGTGCTAAATTTGGCAACCCCAGAAAGAGACTGACAATTTATACCAGTATCACACTGACCTTTCCTCCTAGACACCTTCAGAAATATTGAAAGAGAAATGAAAAGTGAACAACTGTCTTATGATGCCTTCTGGTATTATCAAAAGCATCAGGTTACCCAAAGTACCAAAATGGAAAGAGTCTCTCTAGGACTAAAGGTTCCTCATTCTATAAAATGCTGCCTTAAAACATGGATGGAAAACAGAATGAGAAGAGGTTTTTCAGGCCATCTTGGACTCTTTGTAGTCAAGATTGGCATCTGTGCTCTTGAAGTTATCGATTGATCTAAATTTCGCACACCAGCTGCTGCTGCTGCTAAGTCACTTCAGTGTCCAACTCTGTGCGACCCCATAGACGGTAGCCCACCAGGCTCCGCCATCTAATTTCCAGGAAGGCACTCCATCTGAAACAGGCTTCTAAACACTCCTAATTCTTTCCTCTTGGGCTCTAGAATATGACATCCCTGCGGGTACCAGAGTGGGGCAAAGACCATACGTATCCTATGTCTTCCTGAGACCTTCATCCAGAAGAGGTTGGAAGAGCCCTTTCCTTTTCAAAATTCAAGGCAAAGGTCCAAAATGTTTATCCCTGTGAATTTTTTAAGCAACAAATTGAGACTGTTTAAACCACTTAGCACTTCATATTTATTATTTATTCCCTTACTTTATAAGCAGTGATTCCATTACTTTATCAGAGAACTGGAGTTGGATAAAGACTATTGAGCTATATCTTATGCTTATGAGAAGTAGGATTCGTGGTTTAAATTTTTTTTTCCTTCCTTTCACTTATATTTTCTAAACTGTCTTCAATCACAATTACTGCACTTAGAATATTCTGAAGTATTTAAAACATAAATAAGAATGAAAAGAAGCCCGGGGCAGCTTCTTGCATTACATCTGGGCCACTGCTGACATTCTAGGATCAAACATTGAAACCAATATGTCTACTTTGTCCAGCGGGAGACAAGGCAGCCTTCATTGCGACCGACAGACGGGAAAGGGGAGTTTACTCTTGGTCTGAGAGGACCACTCTGAGATCAAATGGATCCCCAGCTGGCTCCATGTTGAGACTGCCACTGTGTGGGGGCAAGGGGGTCAACCCCAAGGTCAGACCAGGTGGTGACAAATGAGTGAGTTCCTCTGGGGAGAGAAAACCAGGGCAACATGTCCCTTCCCCCAGCCCAGCGTCTCAGGAGGGCTGGACATCTGGATCTTGTGTCAATCACCCCCTCCCCCTCTCAGGTTAATGTTTGTGGGAAGCCAGCCAGGAAGAAAGCCCTGACTGCGTTTAGGGCTTAATTGCAGGACTAACCTTAGGGATGGCAGGCTCCAGCCTTCCAGGTATGTTCCTGTAGGTCAACCGTGGTAGCAAACTCACAGTAGCATCCAGTTTTGAGTGGAAACAGTTAACAATAACACCACTCTTTTCTCCCCACTGCTTTGTCAGGAATTTTGCTAAGAGGGCTGTCCATGCTAGTTTATTAAATGTTCAGGATGCTATCTTGAGCTAATATTTTCTGAGTTACTCTTTTTTCATTTGTTACAGTGTAGCTGATTTACGATGTTGATAGTTTCAGGTGTATAGCACAGTACGACCACTCTGCAAAAGAGGAGAGAAACTCCTAGGCTGAGGGACTCCCCTGGGCTGCGGAGGTAGAACTTGACCCCCAGGGAAGCTGCTTCAGCCGCGACTCTTAAGCTCTCGCTCCTTGTCTCAAGCTTTGTGGTCATGAAGCAGGTATCGCCACCCTGTGAAGGTGTGAGCACAGCGGCTCCACGTGCAGAATGGTTCCAGGCTTATCTGTTGCAGCCTTTTATTTCCTGGAGCTCTTTCCTTCACTTCCTGTGGGATCTGGGACTAGTCTCTTCACTCCTTGGAGCTGTCCTGTCCTCGGCAGCACGATCATCATCGTTGGCCGCTGCACAGGGTTTTCCAGAGGCGACGAGGGATGCCCAGGGTGAGAGGCAGCTCAGTTTGTGTGGGTGAGAGTTCAGCTGGCGGGGGTCGGTGGGGGACACATGGGCCCCACGGGGATCCTCGCTCTGTGGCTTTGGGCAGGTGCCTTCACTCTGCTTCTCGGTGGAGAAGAATACCCACTGCATAGCGTTGCTGTACATCTTTCATGAGTTAATGAACAAAAAGGGGCTTAAAACAGTGCCTCATATGCTCTTCCTGTGTGGTCACTATGACTTTGCTCTAAATAAAACCAGTGTAGTGCGTGAAACGCCACGGATTAGATGCTCAGGAATGGATAAGTAGCCTTTTATTTACAGGGAAATCAGCCCACCATTTCACGGGCTGCGTGTGTGTTGATCTGAATTCCAGGACTGGGGGAAGCTGACAGGGCCGCAGCTCCAGACTGACATCTCAGGGTCTGGGGGTAATCCCTCCCAGCCTTCAGAGCCTCCGGGGGAGCTCAGCCGGGCAGGCGCTGCAGTAGGAAGTAGAGGTGCAGCCAGGGGCTCACCCTGCCAACCTGAGCTTCTCTAGGAGTCCCTTCCCCTCCGCTCTCCACCCCCAGCACCGGGGGCAGACTCGAAGAAGCCTGACACACAAAAAAGCAATTTACTCGGCCAGTCACTTTGTAGATTCACTCAGCAATTATTTCAGCTATCTGCGTTTAAATGAGCGCTCTCTCCAGCCCTGCCCTGGGTTTCTGCTTCATCAGGTAAGGAAGCCGCCACAGCATTTTCCCTTCTGGTAGTGGAACCGTCTGTGGGCAGGGAGGCTGGGGGGACTGCGGGTGGAGCAGGGAGAGTAGCTTAGAGGAAGCAAGGTTTGCTTGTGGGTCCAGAGAGTTTCTGAGGCGGTGGTGGTTACAAAACGTACGCAGAGCAGCAGAATCACCTGGGCGGCAACTTAATAAGCACGGGGTGCTTGGGGCCCTTCTCCCCGGAGCTCCTGATTCAGTAGGTTTGGGGCAGGGGCAAGTTTGCAACCAGCTCTCTCTTGAAGAAAAAGAAGAAAGCCCTGATTTGTGGCGTTTGCTGATTTTCTGGTGTAAGTGTCCTCACCACGGCCAGTTTCAGCTGCCAATGTGATACCAGTTAACACAGACAGAGTTGGGAAGAAGAGATGTGTCAGCCCTGGTGAGCTGGTGAGAACTGGTTCCAAGACCCCACTGGGTCAGGGCCAGGAATCTGCATGTTTATTAGGTTCTCCTGGGTGGTTCTGACACCACAGTGGGCTTTTTAGGAAGAACATAAATAGAGAGGCACCACAATTCTGAGCCTAGAGCCAAGGTTAATTTTTGTGGCGGCATCACTGCAGTGTACACTCACTCACCTCCCATCACCATTGATGTCATATCTGGGTACATTCTTTACTATTTGCTACTTATCTTTAATCTACTATTTCACCCGTTCCCTTAATCGTATGGCATAAGAAACTTTAACCACCACTTCAAGTGGACCACTATTAATTACTATTTCCCATAAATAAAATAGATAAATGGAAAAGGGAGGCCTGGTGTGCTTCAGTCCAGGGGGTCGTGAAGAGTAGGGCATAACCTCCATGGCTGAACAACAACAGCATAAATAACTAAACAACATACACAGAAGGGAAACGTGAAGAAATTATAACAGAAGCCAGACTCTCACATTCTGGTCATAATAGCACTTCCTATCTAGAGTTCCGATCCTGAGGCCTGCTTTTAATTTCCTATTAGCATTAAATGGTGACATTCTCCTTCAGATAATTAGGACTGGAAAGCAGTTTGAAAAGGAGTACCTTCCTCTTTAGGAGAAACAGTTCTGTCAAGCAGGATGTTAGCACAACTTAGAAACACTTCCCAAGCCAAAGGGCATTGAGCCTCGGACCACTGAGCCTTCTAGAAAATGGGGATTAATCAAGGCCTGCATGATCGTGATGATGCCGGCGATGGCGGGGGTGGTGGTGAAGACCAAGCACGAGCTTGGAGCACACAGCAGGCTTCAGGCCAAGCAGTCACTCCACTTGCATCTTGCTGAGTCTCAGGCAAGGACACCGAGGCTTAGAGACAGTCTGCTCGGCCTCAATTACATACTGATCGGGGAGTCAAGATTTAATCCTAAATCAGGCTGACTACGTAGAGCCCATATTAAGAAGATAGATAGACAGATAGATAGATATACCTATCTATATCTGTATGTCTATATCTATATATATTTAGGTTTACAGTTGGTTTCCTTTCCTTCCCTCATAGCTTTGTGGAAGGATTAAGTCATATTGTGTACGCAAAGCACCTGACCCATGCCCAGCCCACAGCAGGCTCACAGAGGAGTCCACATTTCATCTGGTGATGACTGTGACATGTTCAGGCTCTTCACGTACCCTGTACAGAGCCCCATAACTGATAGCTCCCTTGAAATTATTCCCAGGAAGAGGCCCCTTTAGCCCCCAGAGTCCAAGCTCCTCTGGGATGTGTCATGCGCTGTATACTATGGTCTTATGACTCAGGCACCCCTTCATCCCTCTGACACCCCCATCTAAGGGTTAAAACAAATGGAGAAACATTAACTTGGATCCCAGCTGATAAGATGCTATTTTCCTTCTCACTGACCTCTTCAAGGTAACAGTTTTGAACTTTGATAGGCATTTCTTCACAGCCAGCCAGGGGCAGTTCTACAGTTGGTACAAATGAGAAGCCACTGCCATCAAATCCTGAAGTTAGAGTGGAGACAGAGTGCGTCTGAAGACACTTGGGTTTTCTGCACGTGTCATTTTACAATAGGAAAGCAAGATGGAAAGAGCACGCCAAACCCCATCTACTTTATAAGCAGTGATTCCATTACTTTATCAGAGAACTGGAGTTGGATAAAGACTATTGAGCTATATCTTATGCTTATGAGAAGTAGGATTCGTGGTTTAAATTTTTTTTTCCTTCCTTTCACTTATATTTTCTAAACTGTCTTCAATCACGATTACTGCACTTAGAATATTCTGAAGTATTTAAAACATAAATAAGAATGAAAAGAAGCCCGGGGCAGCTTCTTGCATTACATCTGGGCCACTGCTGACATTCTAGGATCAAACATTGAAACCAATATGTCTACTTTGTCCAGCGGGAGACAAGGCAGCCTTCATTGCGACCGACAGACGGGAAAGGGGAGTTTACTCTTGGTCTGAGAGGACCACTCTGAGATCAAATGGATCCCCAGCTGGCTCCATGTTGAGACTGCCACTGTGTGGGGGCAAGGGGGTCAACCCCAAGGTCAGACCAGGTGGTGACAAATGAGTGAGTTCCTCTGGGGAGAGAAAACCAGGGCAACATGTCCCTTCCCCCAGCCCAGCGTCTCAGGAGGGCTGGACATCTGGATCTTGTGTCAATCACCCCCTCCCCCTCTCAGGTTAATGTTTGTGGGAAGCCAGCCAGGAAGAAAGCCCTGACTGCGTTTAGGGCTTAATTGCAGGACTAACCTTAGGGATGGCAGGCTCCAGCCTTCCAGGTATGTTCCTGTAGGTCAACCGTGGTAGCAAACTCACAGTAGCATCCAGTTTTGAGTGGAAACAGTTAACAATAACACCACTCTTTTCTCCCCACTGCTTTGTCAGGAATTTTGCTAAGAGGGCTGTCCATGCTAGTTTATTAAATGTTCAGGATGCTATCTTGAGCTAATATTTTCTGAGTTACTCTTTTTTCATTTGTTACAGTGTAGCTGATTTACGATGTTGATAGTTTCAGGTGTATAGCACAGTACGACCACTCTGCAAAAGAGGAGAGAAACTCCTAGGCTGAGGGACTCCCCTGGGCTGCGGAGGTAGAACTTGACCCCCAGGGAAGCTGCTTCAGCCGCGACTCTTAAGCTCTCGCTCCTTGTCTCAAGCTTTGTGGTCATGAAGCAGGTATCGCCACCCTGTGAAGGTGTGAGCACAGCGGCTCCACGTGCAGAATGGTTCCAGGCTTATCTGTTGCAGCCCTTTATTTCCTGGAGCTCTTTCCTTCACTTCCTGTGGGATCTGGGACTAGT
This sequence comes from Oreotragus oreotragus, assembly GCA_006410675.1. Taxonomy (NCBI): domain Eukaryota; kingdom Metazoa; phylum Chordata; class Mammalia; order Artiodactyla; family Bovidae; genus Oreotragus; species Oreotragus oreotragus. Next base: position 353,662 of record SJYX01006401.1, read on the forward strand.
CTCTTCACTCCTTGGAGCTGTCCCGTCCTCGGCAGCACGATCATCATCGTTGGCCGCTGCACAGGGTTTTCCAGAGGCGACGAGGGATGCCCAGGGTGAGAGGCAGCTCAGTTTGTGTGGGTGAGAGTTCAGCTGGCGGGGGTCGGTGGGGGACACATGGGCCCCACGGGGATCCTCGCTCTGTGGCTTTGGGCAGGTGCCTTCACTCTGCTTCTCGGTGGAGAAGAATACCCACTGCATAGCGTTGCTGTACATCTTTCATGAGTTAATGAACAAAAAGGGGCTTAAAACAGTGCCTCATATGCTCTTCCTGTGTGGTCACTATGACTTTGCTCTAAATAAAACCAGTGTAGTGCGTGAAACGCCACGGATTAGATGCTCAGGAATGGATAAGTAGCCTTTTATTTACAGGGAAATCAGCCCACCATTTCACGGGCTGCGTGTGTGTTGATCTGAATTCCAGGACTGGGGGAAGCTGACAGGGCCGCAGCTCCAGACTGACATCTCAGGGTCTGGGGGTAATCCCTCCCAGCCTTCAGAGCCTCCGGGGGAGCTCAGCCGGGCAGGCGCTGCAGTAGGAAGTAGAGGTGCAGCCAGGGGCTCACCCTGCCAACCTGAGCTTCTCTAGGAGTCCCTTCCCCTCCGCTCTCCACCCCCAGCACCGGGGGCAGACTCGAAGAAGCCTGACACACAAAAAAGCAATTTACTCGGCCAGTCACTTTGTAGATTCACTCAGCAATTATTTCAGCTATCTGCGTTTAAATGAGCGCTCTCTCCAGCCCTGCCCTGGGTTTCTGCTTCATCAGGTAAGGAAGCCGCCACAGCATTTTCCCTTCTGGTAGTGGAACCGTCTGTGGGCAGGGAGGCTGGGGGGACTGCGGGTGGAGCAGGGAGAGTAGCTTAGAGGAAGCAAGGTTTGCTTGTGGGTCCAGAGAGTTTCTGAGGCGGTGGTGGTTACAAAACGTACGCAGAGCAGCAGAATCACCTGGGCGGCAACTTAATAAGCACGGGGTGCTTGGGGCCCTTCTCCCCGGAGCTCCTGATTCAGTAGGTTTGGGGCAGGGGCAAGTTTGCAACCAGCTCTCTCTTGAAGAAAAAGAAGAAAGCCCTGATTTGTGGCGTTTGCTGATTTTCTGGTGTAAGTGTCCTCACCACGGCCAGTTTCAGCTGCCAATGTGATACCAGTTAACACAGACAGAGTTGGGAAGAAGAGATGTGTCAGCCCTGGTGAGCTGGTGAGAACTGGTTCCAAGACCCCACTGGGTCAGGGCCAGGAATCTGCATGTTTATTAGGTTCTCCTGGGTGGTTCTGACACCACAGTGGGCTTTTTAGGAAGAACATAAATAGAGAGGCACCACAATTCTGAGCCTAGAGCCAAGGTTAATTTTTGTGGCGGCATCACTGCAGTGTACACTCACTCACCTCCCATCACCATTGATGTCATATCTGGGTACATTCTTTACTATTTGCTACTTATCTTTAATCTACTATTTCACCCGTTCCCTTAATCGTATGGCATAAGAAACTTTAACCACCACTTCAAGTGGACCACTATTAATTACTATTTCCCATAAATAAAATAGATAAATGGAAAAGGGAGGCCTGGTGTGCTTCAGTCCAGGGGGTCGTGAAGAGTAGGGCATAACCTCCATGGCTGAACAACAACAGCATAAATAACTAAACAACATACACAGAAGGGAAACGTGAAGAAATTATAACAGAAGCCAGACTCTCACATTCTGGTCATAATAGTACTTCCTATCTAGAGTTCCGATCCTAAGGCCTGCTTTTAATTTCCTATTAGCATTAAATGGTGACATTCTCCTTCAGATAATTAGGACTGGAAAGCAGTTTGAAAAGGAGTACCTTCCTCCTTAGGAGAAACAGTTCTGTCAAGCAGGATGTTAGCACAACTTAGAAACACTTCCCAAGCCAAAGGGCATTGAGCCTCAGATCACTGAGCCTTCTAGAAAATGGGGATTAATCAAGGCCTGCATGATCGTGATGATGCCGGCGATGGCGGGGGTGGTGGTGAAGACCAAGCACGAGCTTGGAGCACACAGCAGGCTTCAGGCCAAGCAGTCACTCCACTTGCATCTTGCTGAGTCTCAGGCAAGGACACCGAGGCTTAGAGACAGTCTGCTCGGCCTCAATTACATACTGATCGGGGAGTCAAGATTTAATCCTAAATCAGGCTGACTACGTAGAGCCCATATTAAGAAGATAGATAGACAGATAGATAGATATACCTATCTATATCTGTATGTCTATATCTATATATATTTAGGTTTACAGTTGGTTTCCTTTCCTTCCCTCATAGCTTTGTGGAAGGATTAAGTCATATTGTGTACGCAAAGCACCTGACCCATGCCCAGCCCACAGCAGGCTCACAGAGGAGTCCACATTTCATCTGGTGATGACTGTGACATGTTCAGGCTCTTCACGTACCCTGTACAGAGCCCCATAACTGATAGCTCCCTTGAAATTATTCCCAGGAAGAGGCCCCTTTAGCCCCCAGAGTCCAAGCTCCTCTGGGATGTGTCATGCGCTGTATACTATGGTCTTATGACTCAGGCACCCCTTCATCCCTCTGACACCCCCATCTAAGGGTTAAAACAAATGGAGAAACATTAACTTGGATCCCAGCTGATAAGATGCTATTTTCCTTCTCACTGACCTCTTCAAGGTAACAGTTTTGAACTTTGATAGGCATTTCTTCACAGCCAGCCAGGGGCAGTTCTACAGTTGGTACAAATGAGAAGCCACTGCCATCAAATCCTGAAGTTAGAGTGGAGACAGAGTGCGTCTGAAGACACTTGGGTTTTCTGCACGTGTCATTTTACAATAGGAAAGCAAGATGGAAAGAGCACGCCAAACCCCATCAGCCCTCGCCTTCAGCGACAAGTCCTGGCTAACAGTCTGTCTCTGTCAAGTCCTCGGTTATAACCCCTTGTGCTACTGCTGAGGTTGAACTGTGAGACGGTCCTGTACCAGGGCCTGAAGTCATGAAAACTATTACCAGTGATGAGACATTCCGCCTCCTTGGGTCTGTTTGCATTTCTAAAATGGGAGAGAAAAACATATTCTCCTACTTGTAAAATTAGTGTAACGATGGCACTAACAACGATTGTGTTAATAAAAATAATCATATAATTTTTGAAAATGTGAAGTGATCTGTAAGATAACTTTACATTTCCAAATAATTCTATGAGTCGTGCTGTGCTTAGATGCCCAGTCATGTCCAGCTCTTTGTGACCCTATGGACTGTAGTCTGCCAGGCTCCTCTGTCCATGGGAGTTCTCCAGGCAAGAATACTGGAGTAGGTTGTCATGCCTTCCACCTTCCCAGCCTAGGAATTGAACTGGGGTCTCATTCATTGCAGGTGGATTCTTTGCCAGCTGAGCTACCAGGAAAGCCCCAAATAATTCTCTAAATTTTGATTATTAATGTCATTGACTCCAAGGGAGCTGTTATTAAGAGGTTGAGATGAGTGTTAGTTATCCACAGCCAAGACATATGAGGCACCTCGTGTATGCACAGCAATTTCATGCTATCTCACTCCCTCCATGATAAAAACCCATCTTATTTTTTCAGATCAGAAATTCAGCATGGGTTCGGCTGGCTGGTTCATCTGTTATCTGGAATGATTAACCTGTCATGCAACCAGAGCTGCAGGATCACTTCCAAGGTGGTAAGGAGCCTAGGCTGGGAAGGCTGACCATGGAGTTCATCTGGGGCCGGTCCACACACCGCCTACGTGTGGTCTCTCCTTGGGCCTTACACCTGGGTTCCCAGAAGAAGCATCCCTAAGGCAAACATTATAAGAGGTTCAGGATGAAGCTGCAAGACAGTGTGACCCGGCCGTGGCTGTCTCTGACTGTCACCTCTGTCACCTTCTACCAGTTAAGCAGGTCACCAAGGCCACTCAGATTCAAAGGGAGGGAATAAGAGGCTGCCTCTACATGGGAGGAAGACCAAAATTACAGTCTCCTTTAACTGACCTCATGAAAGACACCAAAGAGTGCTTACGAAAAAGCTCACCACATCAAAGGCGCAAAGAACATGACCCTAAAGTCCCACGAACCAGGCTCTACATGCATTTCAAAGCTTCTAATCTGCAGATAAACACTTAGGTACTTTAGCAATGACACAAAAAATATCTGGAAGGTTTATTTAGAACGTTTCTGGGGAATTCAACCCCACAGATAAGAAAGCCCAGACATCCTGGTTATTTGGAGGCAGAATTTCACCCCCAAACAATTACAGTGTTTTCTCTCTTTTGCCCCAAATCTTTGGATGGAGGGAAAAGGGATGATTCTGATGGCAACCTGCCCAGCATCCACCCAGCCAGCAGGGGACAGGGATGGGTTTGCAGGAGCCATTAGCAGGCAGCCAAACTAGAAGATTCTGACAAATAATATGGGCCATGAATACAGAGCACACTGACATCCTGCTCTGGAATCCTTAAGAAGGACTTAGGGCTAAAAAGGCACAGGAAAACACCAGAAGATGTTTCCGTGTGGCTCAGTATTACAAATCATTACAAATGCAGCCTGAGGGAATAAGGACATGTTCAAAGCCCCTACCAGTGCTGAGCCTGGCAAAGTAAGACACCTGGGGTCTTAGGCCCCTGCAGCGTTGGCAGCTAAGAGGCCCACCTCACCATGCTTGGGAAGTTTTGGTTGATTGTCCTCAAATCCTGACAGCATAAACACACACCACTCAAAACCCCAGACCCAGGGCTTTGCCTCCTCTGAGCAGCACAGGAGGGCGGAGCATCCTGGGAGCATCGAGCGGCCCCGGGTGTGGACTTGGCATGGGGCCCTTGATGCTGGAGGCCTAGAGCCCAGGGGGTCTGCCCTCACCCACCACCCGGGCGGCAAAAGGAAGGGATGCTGGGTCAGCACATAAGCGGGAGCGAGGAAGGCGCTCATAAGCCATGCCCTGGAAACATAAAGTCAGATTCGAGGTGACATGTGGGCCACGGGGAAACCTCCGGGTCTTGGCAGAAGCAGTGGCACCAAGCTGACAGGTTGAAAGACTGAACGATGTTGACACTTGGCGAGTCTCCTCTTCCCCCTTGACCTACGGGCCCTACTCCCCTCCTCCTTGCAAACACATCCCTCTCCAGGCCCGTTCCTCAGAATGCCAGGGCTTTGAAGTAAAACTAACAACATCCACAAGACAGAGACAGCAGTTTGCTGCCCCACCTCCGGATCCAGGAGAAGGAAGTGACTCTTTTTTTCATTACCCTGAATCCTAATGGTCCCCAGCGTGTTTACCACTAAGCACCAGTGGAAAAGATGAATCCAGTAACGCAATGATCCACCCAGGATGGTTTCCTCTTACCATCTTATTCTTTCTCTGTTTCACTCCCCTTCTTTCCTTTGAAAGGTCTCAGGATCTTGTGACCTGTGAAAGTTGATTTATCAGGGGCCCGTCTCAGTACCTAAGAGTCTGGCCCTTCCAGGCAGCAGCAGCACTTGGCTCCTGGAACAAGAATCTGTGGTTCTGCCCTGTATCCTCCTCCTGGACTCCAGGCTCTCTCCAGGTACCGGAAGAAGAAAGGCTCTCCCAGGAAAGTCAAGAACCTAATAAACAGACACAAGGGCGTAACAAACCCAACACCTTGAAAAGCCCATGATTTCAAACAGGAAATTTATCTCTAAGTCAGTCTGGGGCAATTTTGCTTGGCTTAACAAATAGGACAGAAAAGTGTATGTTCCATAGTGATGTGGGACATCGTTTAAATCCTACATTTGTCACTTACAAATGTGGACCTAGACCAGCTACTTAACCTGTGAGATGGAGACCACAGTGATTCCATTCTGAGGCTGATGAGGGATTGAAGGAACTAGCATGTGGAGAAGTCCCCCACACAGTGACTGATGTACAAAGTGGGACTCATTAAACACTGGTTCCCATGACTGGTAATTTATACCCAAAGAGGTACCACCGTATAATCTACACCAATTTACCTCTCCAAAAAAAAGATCACCGCCAGGCAGCAAGCGCCCACTTTGGGCCACTTCTGCAACTTTGTTTATTCAGTCACTTACCTTTCCCTTCATTTTTTTATGGCCGTCTTCATCTGCCAGCAGTTATTGAATGCCTACTCCATGCCAAGCCTTACTAAGAGAGGGCAACAGAGACATCAGTAAGAACAAATGCTTGTTTTGTTCTTCTTGGGGAATCTGGATCTTCCGAAACAACGAGTAGCTGAAACGTGAGTGGGTTTTCCTATGACCTCATTCTTCCATTATTTTCACTGGCAGCATTTGCTACATCCCAATCATTACCTAACGCAGTTCTATAGTGTTTCACAGCCCATAATCTACTTTCACATTTCAGAAAAGCACAGCAAGCCAGAGATTAAAGGACCAACAAAGGATGTGTCACAAGCTCATCTTGCTTTGTTTCTGACCGGTGACCTGCGCCGGGGGCAGGACAACAGGGGTATCAGGTCGTGTGGAGAGGCATTCTCTCTGAGGAGTGTAGGGCGGGGCTTGGCGTGCTTTCTGAAAAGTGCATCTGGGACTATTTTGAACAGCAGGTTTCAGACGCTGCTGCCTTTCTCAGCCAGGCCCATTGATTGAGCCACGGGGGTTGTGCACTGCACCGCTCCAAGAGGCTCCATTACACGGGTGATGGTGTGATCGAGAACCCTTGCTGTCGTGCAGGGCACAGCCTACACAGTGGTACCGAGCCCCCTTATCCGTCTCAGGTATGAAAACAGTCTGACTAAACTGCTGGACCATGTCTGCCTCTTGCTGAACAGAACTGATGTCAGACACTGCCTGGTCTGGTCTTTCTTCCATCAGGTAACCTCTCACGACTCAGACCTCTCATCTGTAAAGAGCTAGATAAATTCAGAGGGCTTCTCAGGGAATTACTGAGAGGACACGGCCAGGGGCTTCCCACTGGGCCTGGACACAGAGGGGGTGCAATGCCCACTCCCTGGAAGTCTCCCCTAAGCCAAGGCAAGTCGAGAAAAAGAAACAATCTGCTTTTTGGGGTTGAAACCTGGCTCTACCCCTTCTGAGCTGTGTAACTGTGTGTCCTTGGTCTTCCTCCCTGTACAGTGGTTCTAACTATGCTTCTTCTGGGAATTTTTGTGAAGCCTCAATATACACGTGTTTGGGACACAGGATACTGCCTTAAATCCTGGTTTCTCCTCATTATTCCCCTTCCTGACAGCAGAAGTCATGGGTTACTGCAGCTATTTGAGTCACGTTCAAAGCTCAAATCAGGTTAACATCTATTAAGGCTCTACTGTCTTTTAATTCTTGTAATGGATTCTGTGGATGGAAAAAGTACTATCTGTTAAGACCTACACTTTCGCAAATCATCCAGTGAAAAACCCAATTTTCTTTTTTCTAATGCATTTATTTCTAATTAATAAAAATTCATTGCTAGCAAACAGTAGAATTAAAACAATGTAACCCAAACTATAAGGTCAAGTTTTTTTTTTTCTTTTTTTTTTTAACTCTTGGACTCCTCAAACATAAGATGAGAGTGTTAAATTGCTATAAAGCTTTCTAAAGGCAAACTCTCAATTTCTGTGTGTTTTTTTTTCACCACAGAGTAACTAATCAGAACTGGGCCACAGACCGCACTTTTGGTAAAGTGTGATGGAAAGCAGCAGTCAGCAAGTGTGTATCTGTGTTCTGCCTGTGTGTATCTTAGTTCTTCTAAGATGTACAACTGTGTGAAAGAGTGGATCTTCCTTCTTTCACCTGAGAATGTGACACATTTTAATTTTCATGTCACCTCTTGCTTTCTCTCCCAGGTTCTAAGACACTTGGCAGAGACTATACACACCATCACCAGGCTGAGATAAGTTTTTTATTAAGTGGCCACCAGTAAACACACTGAATGTCTGGGTATCACGTGGGCATTTGAAAAAAATGATCCATCCCCAAATCTTGACCCCCACACCCTCCTACTGGGTCTTTATATCTACCCCCTGCCCCAAGGATCTGCACAACACCCAGGGCTATGTGCTCAGTTGTGTCTGACTCTGCAACCCTGACCCCATGGACTACACCCCGCCAGGCTCCCCTGTCCATGGGAAGCAAGCATACTGGAGACCCGTGCCGTTTCCTACTCCAGGGGATCTTCACGACCCAGGGGTTGAGCCCGAGCCTCCTGCATCCCCTGCATTGGCAAGTGGGGATTCTCTACCACTGAGCCACCCGAAAGCCCAGCTCTATATCTGATAGGTATCAAATCCTTTGAAATGATCAAATGCCCACTCGCAAGTCTCTGCACTACCAACTGCTTACATGCATTCAACATGTGTGACTTTGCTATTCCTAGAAGTTCAGGTTGGCCGTAAGGAAAGAGCTATAAGTTGGAGCAGTCCAGAGCAAAGGATATGAAAACCAGACCTTCCACCCGAGTCGGGAGTGTTTCTTTCAGGAGGAAATAACTGTAGTCTTCTAAGATGATTTAAAAAAAAAAAAAAAAATCTACCTTTTACTGAAAGGAAGCCAGTCACTGCTTTTAATAAATTCTTTGGCTACAAAGATGAAACAGGCAGAGAACAACAAAGAAGATAATATTAACATAATTGTATGTAATTGGATAGAGGTGCAATATTTAATATTATAGAGGAAATATCCCACAATGCAGACCCTGGATTAATTCTTTATATCTTTGGACTGCACTTATCAAATAAAACTCTAGTTATAGGAAAAGCAAACACATAAATCTTGCCAGCATTGTTAGCTGGCAACTCCCAGCAAGGGCTAATTGTATTATATATCTTCTGCAGCCATGCCTAGTGGTTGCCAGGTCCAAATGCATTATTATTTGTAACATGGACAAATGCCATTTTGTTCTTTGGAATGTGAGTTTGGAATTCCATGAAGGCCGAAAGTGTGCCCCTCTTCTATCCTGGTAGGAAAAGTAAGACCTCAGTGAGGACAATCTGTTGTAGAATTCTCCCATGAAGATAAAAATGTTTCCCTTGGGAGATATGAAACCAAATCTGCGAGGAGTGGCCTCTGAAGGGCCATTAGGGGGGAGGTGCAGCCCTTCTAACTCTCCTCTTGGGAAAGCCTTTGCCCCAGGAGGAAGGCCTGCTGCGCATTTGCCAGCGCCTGAGCCGGCGCTGCTCTGCTCGTCTGTGGCCAGGGTCTGTGCACCCGGTGCCCCGTCACACGCATGCGCCTCTCTTGTCCCTACGCAGGTAGGCCTGCTGCGCATTTGCCAGCGCCTGAGCCGGCGCTGCTCTGCTCGTCTGTGGCCAGGGTCTGTGCACCCGGTGCCCCGTCACACACATGCGCCTCTCTTGTCCCTACGCAGGTAGGCCTGCTGCGCATTTGCCAGCGCCTGAGCCGGCGCTGCTCTGCTCGTCTGTGGCCAGGGTCTGTGCACCCGGTGCCCCGTCACACGCATGCGCCTCTCTTGTCCCTACGCAGGTAGGCCTGCTGCGCATTTGCCAGCGCCTGAGCCGGCGCTGCTCTGCTCGTCTGTGGCCAGGGTCTGTGCACCCGGTGCCCCGTCACACGCATGCGCCTCTCTTGTCCCTACGCAGGTAGGCCTGCTGCGCATTTGCCAGCGCCTGAGCCGGCGCTGCTCTGCTCGTCTGTGGCCAGGGTCTGTGCACCCGGTGCCCCGTCACACGCATGCGCCTCTCTTGTCCCTACGCAGGTAGGCCTGCTGCGCATTTGCCAGCGCCTGAGCCGGCGCTGCTCTGCTCGTCTGTGGCCAGGGTCTGTGCACCCGGTGCCCCGTCACACGCATGCGCCTCTCTTGTCCCTATGCAGGTAGGCCTGCTGCGCATTTGCCAGCGCCTGAGCCGGCGCTGCTCTGCTCGTCTGTGGCCAGGGTCTGTGCACCCGGTGCCCCGTCACACGCATGCGCCTCTCTTGTCCCTATGCAGGTAGGCCTGCTGCGCATTTGCCAGCGCCTGAGCCGGCGCTGCTCTGCTCGTCTGTGGCCAGGGTCTGTGCACCCGGTGCCCCGTCACACGCATGCGCCTCTCTTGTCCCTATGCAGGTAGGCCTGCTGCGCATTTGCCAGCGCCTGAGCCGGCGCTGCTCTGCTCGTCTGTGGCCAGGGTCTGTGCACCCGGTGCCCCGTCACACGCATGCGCCTCTCTTGTCCCTACCCAGGTTGTCCTTTTCTCTCTCCTTCTGCCCTTCTCGGGACAGGCGAACTTCCGTCTGGAGGCTGACTGCTGGCCAGCTTGCCCTTTCTTGCTCTCTTGTCAGCCAGACCCAGGATCGCTGCTCAGCTGCAGGCTAGAGCAAGTGGATTTCTTTCTTGCTCTGCTGACATTCTTCCAGGATTAGTGGATGTGTTACATTGGCCCAAAACACGGTAAAGCCTAAAGATGTTAGTACAATGAATTTCCACCTGCTCCCCTCACATTTCCTAGTACAGAAGTCGGGGCAGAAATACCAGTTATTGTGATTTGGGGTTTCTTCGTCATAATCATTATACATACATACATACATATATATATAAAAGAAAATACAGAGGGAGTCTATGTAGGCAAACAAAGCAAAATACAGTCAACTCTGGTTTCCTGCCAAAAGGACATTTAATAACAATAAATTCAACACAGAGAGAGTTACTCCTCTGCTCTGGTTCAACTAAATAAAATGTGAATAGCTCTTATGTACTACATGCTAGGTCAGGGTGCTTTCACAGCCTGTAGCCAGTAACCATCACAGTCACTCTGCAATGCATAAACTTCACCCCATCCCTTCCCAAGTATGAGAAATACGAGACTCAGAAAGTTTGATGGCTACTCGCACAACCAGGACTTGCAAAACAACTTCCCTATTCCATTTCCAAGACTCTTTCCTTAACACAGTTCCATTTCCTGGGAAGAGAGGCCCTGGGTGGGATAGACAGTGAATCTAGACCAGGGATTCGCTTTTCCACCAAGTCAAGAACTGGGTGAAAACCAAAGAAATCAACAGAATCCTGCCCAGCATCCTACCCACTGAGTAGGAATTCTACGATGGAGCATTCTGTCAGAGGGATCATGGCCTGTCTTTCCTTCATGAACCCAACTAAAATCTCATCTCACACACAGAAGTAATAAAAGGCAGAGTTGGAGAAAGAGACTGGGCAGCGTGTCTCCAACTGTTTCCCTCCACCAGCCTGTCTGCCCGTTCTTAAGCGTAAGTCCTGGGACATCACCGCATCACGAAGGCGGGCACATTTCTCTGAGAATGTGTCATTCATCTTCTCTGATCCCACCAAAATGTCCTTCCCAGCCCCTGAAATTAGGGACTTCTATGAAAAAACATATTGATAAATAAATCAAAATGTGTCTTGAATGCTTGGCTGAGGAGGGTTTTTTTCCCCTTTGCTTCCAGTAGGCAATGGAGATCCAGTCAAGGTCTGGGAGAAAGTCAAACATGTTTCTGTTGGCTTACCATAGTCTAGTTCCTGGACGTAGCCTGTCCCATGAAGCAATGGTACATTCTTTGGGTGAAATTCAGAGGCCATGTCTACAAAATTATGGAGGACTCTCCAGGAAAGAACAACCAAAGGTTAACTATGGTAGGATATAGGACTCTGTATCAACTCTAAAGTGATGAAACCTTCAAGGATTAGGGGGCCACAAATTTCAGATAGCTTCCCAGATAAGAAGGACTGATTTCCACAGAATCGAAAAGTACCTTGGACATTGCTCCCTTCCATTCATAAAAACGTGGCTATCAGTGAATGAGCTAGCCACCCAGTGTAACTGTAGACACTTTGGCGTGTTAAGCTGAGGCCTTACTGAGCTCAGCTCTCTCCTGTGAACCCTGGGGACACTAACACGTTCTCCTGGCCCAGAGAGGCACATACATAGGTGTCCCTGACTGGGAGGCAGATGGGAACTCCCGTTCGTGGGGCCCAGTGCAAATCAAAGACCTCTTGTTCAAAGAAGGTTAAAAACTTTTAAGACGGCAACAGTAGGACATTAAACCAGGTGCAGGCAGCTTCTGAGCACCAAGCCCTGCACAGCTGGCCCAGGTCAAGTGCCCACGCAGCTGGCCCTGCCAAGAATGAGCCGTCGTCATGGGTTTCTGAAATGATCCAGTGAGCATGCCAAGAACATGTAGGTTCTTTATGCTCTGCTGGCTTTGGTGACCCTGCCTAATGTGGAAGAGCACTGGGATGACTTGTCCTCACCTAAGGAGCAAACTACAGGTCTCCACAGATTCCACATCTTGGTCCCAGAGGTCTTCCTTTCCGACATTATGAGGAAGAAAGGAGTGGTGACTATAAGGCAGTTCCTACAACAAAAGGAAGACAGACTGTAGCACTGAGGCTCAGAAGGAACTGGCCCCAACTCCCACATCCAGCAGGGGGAGCGGCCAGTGAGTGGAGCAGACAGAACTTCATCACAGCGCTGCGCCACGGAAATACAGGGATGAGCAGTGCAAAGGAGCGATTTTTAAAAAGAGGACAAGACAAGGAATTAAAAATATCTAGGACATCCACAAGTCACACCTAAATTCTACCCACGGATGTCTGCAGCCCAGTTTAACCAGCATGGAGTTATAGCGAGGATCCAGTTCTTAGTGGGAAAGAAGTAGGAGAGAAATTCTAAGACTGAGACCCTGAAGCCTATTTTTTTCCCTGTAAACTTAGAAAAAGACAACCGTTTTTCTACTTTAGTGATAAATACATGCCAGGGCTAAAGAATTAAGTACATAAGTCTATACTTTTACTCTATTTTTAATAAATGCACAGTAGACTTTAATAAAAAGTGGTCACTATAATGAGAATCCTGTAGCGCTCAGGGCAACAGAACCAGAACACAGTAAATAGATAGGAACACATCCAAGAATAACAAAAAATTACCCACAGCATAAAACATACAAACAGAAGTGGAAGAAAATTAAAATTTCAGGGAAACAAAAAGATGAGGAATCAGAACAAGTAGGCCAAACAACTAACTCAAAGCCCTTCTTTCTTCGGGGGCCAGGTGGCAAAGACAGTATTTTTCTTTGGGTTTTCTCAACTATTCCCTTAATTTTGCTTCGACACTCAGTTGTGCTGACATCTTACTGTCTTGTCTCCCAAGAGGGACATTTAACTAAGGTATTGTCCATTCCATTTACAACAGATGCTGAGTATGATCACTTTCCCATTTGTTTGAGAATAACATCTCACCCCTTGATACTTAAAAGGTTTGGGGTGGGGGGTGGAGGCTGTATTGCAGGAACTTTCCAGCTGCCCCCCCCCCAAAAA